>JAAGNO010019895.1:14301-25768 GCA_033439905.1 Ceryle rudis
CTCTCCCTCCTAGGCTGAGGATAAAAAGAGAAAAATTAAAAAAAAAAAAAAAAAAGGAAAAGGCAGAGTTCTCTACTGCTTTAGTGAGCTGAACTAGCACAGCAAAACCTGACAAATACCAGAGCTAGTGAGAGGGCATGGGTGGAAAAGCACAGCTAAGATCACAGTTGTGAGAAAAGAAGTCTAGGAAGTGGACAGCCCTTTTCCAGTAGCATCAAGGTGTTCAATTGTCTCACCTCTTTGTAACTTCATCTTTAAATACAGTTAAATGCAACTGGATGTAAACTAATTTACCATGCTTCTCAGGTGGCTTTGAGGGTTAGTGCTGAGCTCAGTGTTGCTGCAGCCAAACACCGGTTTGGATACCTCTGCTAGGGGCTGAAAAGCCTCAGCACTACCACTGCGTAGCTCAGATATATAGCGCTCACCTAGAAAGCTCAAGGTGGTTCCCCTCTGAGCATGAGCGCACTGGTCTGTTTCTGCATGGTCTTGTTCCCAGTCATTACAGGTTCAAATGACTGAACTACTTTGTTGTACCGCACTACAAGACGGTTTTGATCAAGGTCCTTTGATTCTAGACTATTAAGGCTCATCAATTGCCATAGCAACCCTGTATTGTATGGATTTTTATTATGAAGCTGTAATAAGGCTGTTGCTCATCCCCTTGAAATAAGGCATAAATCACTAATGCAGCTTCTTAGTGGCAGGACTTTTTAAAGTGTTATTCTAATGGAGAAACTGCTTTGTATTAAATGACATGCCTGTCAGCAAAGATAAACTAGTAAGAGTAAAATTTTCTACGTGTGCTATAGATGTTTTTATTTGCAACCACACTGTGAAGTCACCTGCTATATTGAAATGCATTTATGTCATTAAAAAGCCCAAAGGGACCTTGTGCAAGGAATTAATGAACAGATGAGACTTCTGAAGCTCTTGTTTTTGTCCCGTCCACTCCTCATGCTGTACAAAAGTTGAGTGCTACTCGCATTGAGGCGAATGGAGAACATAGATTATTAGATAGCAGAAATTCTGTTCAATATTTGCTACTCGCTGATATGACTCTTAGGGTTGTGTAAAACAGTAGATAAAGTATCTTCTTTTTTTTTTTTGGTCATTGCTGTGGATGTGCTGTAGCTGTGTAAATGTAGTATACTTAGACTTCCTTAGGGTGCAATTGATAAAGAAAGTGGAGTCAGTGTTCCAAAATCAGCGTTGTAGACATCCATCAAGTGATTAAAAATGATCTGCTGGCAGGTCTTGAAATGTAATGCTAAATAAGCAAGGGAATGTGTTTTATCATAATCTCTGTCTTTGGAAGTTTTTCAGGACAGGTTTTACCCAAAGCTACAGTGATTTGACATAGCTTTGAGGAGAGTTCTGCTTGGAGCAGTAAGTTGGACTAGAAACATCCAAGGTTTCTGTACAACCAGCATGGCTGTGGTACAGGTGAAAAACAATCAGATAATCTTTTAGTCAAGCAAACCATTCTGAGTGTCTGCTTTGAATACCAACATAATGATCAGGCATGACGATCCCAAGGGTCTTTTCCAACCTAAATGGTTCTGTGATTAAATCCTAACGGTCTAATTAAGGTGGCTACTGTAGCAGGTGCAGCCTCCCTGGCAGACAGACAAAAAACTCAGGCTGTACCAGAAGAGTTTGACGTCTCGACCCCCACTTTGGGTGAGTGGTATCCTGGGCAGTCTTTTGTGGAAGGTTTCCCCTTGATGACTGTGTGTGTACAGGCCAGTTTGGTTCATCTTTCTTTAAGGTTTAGGAATTAGTTGTGTAGTAGTTAATTCCCACCAGACATCCCAACTTGGATTTGGTCAGGAATGCTGGGCAACTTTGGTTGCAATAACCCCCCATTTTTGGGTAGCGGCTGCTGTTTGCTTTGTGGGTGCCCCTGTGACAGCTACAACACCTGCAACATAGCATCCAAGTTTGCTATGATAGCACTCTACGGTGAAAGAAATTCCCAAGAAAGCAAATGTCAGTCCTATCTTTCAGAAGGGTGACAAGGAGGGGCCAGGTACTACAGGGTGGTAAACCTTACCACAATTCCTGGGAAAGTGATGGAGCAACTAATCCTGTAAACCATTTCCAAACACATGCAAGACCGGATGGTGATCAGGAATAGTCAGCATGTAATTACAAAGGGGAAATTGTGCTTAACCAACCTGATAGTTTCTACTGTTAGATGGCTACCTGGGTGGATGAGGAATTGTGGATGTTGTTTACCTTAACTTTAAGTAAGGCTTTTGATACTGTCTCCCTTGACATCCTCATTGACAAGATGACAAAGTACAGGATAGATAATTGGCCAGGAAAGTTCTTTCAAAACTGCCTGAATGACTGGGACCAGATGGGGGGAGGTAGGGAGAAAAGGGAGTGATGGAGGTTCTACGATTTGTTTGGGTTGAATTAAGGAGATTTACACCACAGGTTCATAATTTACATTTAAATCTTAATCCCTGACTAAAACTATATATGATGTACTTTAAGGAAAGAGAAGGTAAAGAAGGGAAGGGGAGGGCAGCATTAATCCTTTCCACCGAGAGAGCTGGTGGTCACGGAGACCCTGTATTTTCACAGAATCACAGAATTATTGAGGATGGAAAAGACCTCTGAGATCATCAAGTCCAGCCCATGACCCAGCACCATGACATCAGCTAAATCATGCCACTAAGTGCAGCATCCAATCTGTTCTTGAACACCTGCAGGGACAGTGACTCCACCACCTCCCCGGGCAGTCCATTCCAGGGTTCCATCACCCTTTCTGTGAGGAAATGCTCCCTGATATCCAACCTGACCCTCCCCTGGCGCAGCTTCAGGCCCTGCCCTCTCATCCTGTCACTGGTTGCCTGGGAGAAGAGCCCGACCCCCACCTGACTGCACCTTCCCTCCAGGTAGCTGTAGAGACTGATGAGGTCCCCCCTGAGTGTCCTCCAGGCTGAACAACCCCAGCTCCCTCAGCCAGAAGAGAAGGAGACTCCACAACCTCCCTAGACAGCCTATTCCAGGCTCTGTCACCCTCACCGTGAAGAAGTTTCTCCTTACGCTTACATGCAACCTCCTCATGCAAGTTCCAGCTCGCACCCACTGCCCCTTGTCCTATCACCAGACATCACTGAGCAGAGCCTGCCTTCATCCTCCTGACACTCGCCTTTTACGTACTTATAAACATTCCTGAGGTCGCCCCTCAGTCTTCTCCAAGCTAAAAGAGCCCCAGCTCCCTCAGCCTTTCCTCATAAGGGAGATGTTCCAAAGCAGTTGGGCTCTTCCTTTCCTCCACAGACAGAAAAATGTTTCCACTCCCTACAGCTGCTGTAGTGTTGCAATTTTACTTTTCAGTCCCCGTGTGCGTATGAGTGAATGCTAATGCTAGCTGTGCGTTTAGGAAGGGTCTTCTGAGCCCAGGGCCTTTGGAAACACTGCTTGTGGTGGTTATGGGATGGATTCTGCTGGGGTATTGTGTAGGTGTTTGAGCCCAAAGAAATGCGATGAGCACAGGCATGAGAAGTAAAGGTTTAGTACATACAAATCTGTTGGAGTGTAGACTCTTTAAGTGTTTTTGTGCCGTGAGAGCACAGCGCAGAAGCGCAAGGTGTAATGCATATGGTTGTGGGGGAAGAACAGGGAGCTTCTGTGTCAAAATGCTAGGTGCATCTGTCTCTGGATCTGTGCAGCTACACTGTGTTATTGTCAAATACCTATTTTTAGAATGAGTATCTAATTGGTATTCATGCAGATGGGTGTCTCCCCGTCTCATCTGATCCACTCATCTGAGTGATGCACTTAGTGGGAGGTGGCTGCTGCTGAATCTTTCCTGAGCAGAGCGCGTTCGTGTCAGTTTGTTCTCTCTTATATGTACGCGTGTGTTTAACATGAGTGTGTGCAGAGGTACGTGCGTGTGTGTTTGTGCGTTTAGCTTTTGCGTGCGCTGGCATGCTCAAAGAGGATATAATCTAAGCCACTATAAAGAATAATTACGAAAATGAATGATGCAGAACTTGCAGCTCCTCAAGACATGATTCTCCTTTTTATGAAAAGAATAAATGCAGAGTGGTGCAGGTTGTGGCCATGGAAACTTAGCTACCTCAGGCCAGACTTCAAGGGATTGCTCCCAGTATAGTGATGCAGCCAGTTACCAGTAAAAGAGGTGATCTTTCTGCTGTCTAGACTGCTATAAAAAACAGCATACAAGTTTGTGTGCTAAACGTACAAGTTCTGCAAGTTCATGCTGCTAAATATTATCTTCGTATAAAATAATTGTGAAGTGAAAAACCCTGGGTACAAATGCTAGCCATGATGGACGGGTGTATTTTACTTTTCTGAGGGGATATGTAAAATATTTCTGACAGGAAGGGTCCCGAGTCTGTTTCCACCCTGTGGCAAACTTGTGTGACTCTGGGCAAGTAATTTTTTCTTTTGCCTCAGATTTGGAGAAGATACTTGCCTGTTACGTTGTGAATTAAATAAGATACAGTGCAGCAAAATGTTGTGTTTATTTAGGAAAAATGGGTTATGGTGGGCAAAGCATTAACTCTTCTGAGCCTAACATAGTCTGTTCTACCTCGACATGGTAGATGTAATTATCTATATATAGTATTATGCGTGATCTTAGTGTTTTAAAATGAGATCTGTAATCCTAGCTCGAAGGAGTAGGATTCATTATAAAGTCACCTGATGCAAAGAGAGAGGTTAGGCCTTAGAGAGAAATTAATTTCCTCCCCAAATTAAAATAGTCACAGTTCTGACTTTTTAAGATGCTCTGATAAAACTGTGGTTAGTATATGGCATGAAAGAGTATTCCCTTTTAGCTATGATTTTTCCTCTTGCCCTCCACAGCAGAGCTATTGAATTACAGCTAATCTTGGTGAAGGGCCTCGTGGTCCCACTGCTTATGCAGTAAAGGAGTGAATGTGACACAGCTGCTGAAGAGAGCCCACTTCATTGGAATACATCTTAGTTCTTTACCTGGGAATAGTTGGGGTGCTCTGGGTAAGACTGTCCCGGCAGTGTTACCAACAGCACTGTCCCAGCTGCTGTTAGCAAGGGTGGTCCTCCCAGGGACCCAGTCGTTGGTCTTTTTGGATGATTCTGGCTGGCTGTGAATAAGGTATATGAAGTAGAAAGGTCTTCACACAGGTATTTGTGATAGGGGGAGGAGCAGAGGAGGAGGAATGCAAATGGATGTTCCTGTTCTTAGGGTTCACCTTGGTTATGTCTCAGGAGTTTCCTTTCTGCTTCTTTCTCTTCACAGATACTCCTGCTTCCAGCATCATGGCTTCTGACCTGGAAAGCAGCCTCACTTCCATAGACTGGCTCCCACAGCTTACTTTAAGGGCTACTATTGAAAAATTAGGGGGTTCCTCACAAGCAGGACCTCCAGGAGCTGCCCGAAAGTGTCCTCCAGGCTCACCAACAGATCCCAATGCCACCCTGAGTAAGGATGAGGCTGCAGTGCACCAAGACGGGAAGCCACGTTACAGCTATGCCACTCTGATCACATATGCCATCAACTCATCACCTGCCAAGAAGATGACACTGAGTGAGATTTACCGTTGGATCTGCGACAACTTTCCCTACTATAAAAACGCTGGTATTGGTTGGAAGGTGAGGACCTGTGTCGCTGAAGTACTCTCTTTGTCTAATGACAGGATCTATCTTAATTCTGTGCAAAATATCCTCACTGAGCAAAATAAAAAGATAGATGTATAACTCAGTTGACCATCTGGAGAAAATGCAGAGCCAGAAGTCCCATTTTCTCTGAGAATTTTATCGTATGTAGCGGTCCCTTAAGAAGCAGCATGCAAAAAACCCACCACCATCAACCAAGAAAAACAAGCCAACCCCCCCTACCCCCTCAAACCCTGTATCTCTATCAGCCCCTGCATCACAGTAATACTAGTTCATTGCTCCTTCTGCAGATGTATAGATGGTTCAGCCCCATATTACTCATCCTAATCCATTCATCTCCTTTCCATAGCTTCTGTTCAGCTCTGTTTCAGGTACAGGTAGTGAGCTTTGGCTTTTCAGTACACACCATCCTATTTTCTCTACCTGCTCCTGGGCATACTGAGAAGGCTGTATATATTTTTTTTTTATTTATTGTAGCACTTACCTGTGTCTCTTACTCTCTCATCAGAACTCTATTCGTCATAATCTCTCTCTGAATAAATGCTTTCGGAAGGTGCCTCGACCGAGAGACGATCCTGGGAAGGTAAGAAACCTGCATGTTCCTGGGCAAGCAATTTAAAACTGCAGGGAATAAGCTGGGGGTTGCCCTTTCTAACTCATGGTTGGAATTTGAAACCTAAAGTGTAGGCAAAAATGGAAGCAGTAGTAAGATTTACTGCAGTGCTTTGGCATTAAGCCCTCGCTTAAAGAGAATCTGTAAAGAGACCTTACTGGTTTTAGTGATTATTTTTCTTATCTGTGCTCTTCAGTTGACTTTAAAGACTCTGGAAGAAGGGAAAAAAAAGAAAAAGGGTTGAATGTATTTTATTAGTTTTGTTTCTTTTTTTCTTCTTGATCTTTATGTAAGAGGTGGGTCTAGTCCAGCCTGTTCTATTATGAAAGACCATAATGGCTGCTGGTGAACGGCAGGACTATGATGTGACATCCTGGGTGTCACAGTGGCAAGATCCATGGAAGTGAGAGCACAACTACTACTGATTTAGACTGCAAAATATTTGGTGTTGGGAAAAGAAATATCACCATCAGATAGTTCAAATCCGTAGAAATCATTTAGAAGTAAAAAGTCAAGAATTTAGGAAGTTGATGGCTAACTAAGGGCTGATAAAGCTCTGTTAGTACCTGGAGATTGTGAAGGGGAGTTGCTAGCAAAACTGAGACTTGGCTTCTTGGCATACAGGTGTTATTACTGTCCAAAAAATCCCGACCCAAGCAAGCTGCAGGAGGTGATGGGGATAAGAAGTGTCAGAAAGATTCTCTCCTCACCTTCATCCTAAAGTTACCAGACAGGGCCACTTGCTCAGGCCTTTTATTTCAGGTTATATTTAAAGGACTACGTGATTGTCAGTTGGTGTCTCTGAATGGAAGGAGTATAGCTCTGAAGATTCCAGGAAATCCTAACTCACGTTTGCAGGTGTTTGCTGACATGTTGGGCTGAGTTTATAATGAAAACCTGTCCTGTGCTTGTCAGTGATTATTGAGATTTCATTTGGAGGTTAAAATGAACTCAGTCGTACTCTAGAGTTCTCTTTATACTTACTCAGAAAACAACAGACATAATTATAGAATATTTTATGTCAAAAGGGACCTCTGGAGATCAACATGCACTCCTCACCCCTCTCCTAGACAGGGACAATTAGACTGGGTTGTTGGCATCTGCAAGGATGGGGATACCACAGCTGGGGGCTTGTTCCAGTGCTCACCCCCCAGTATTGTGAAGAATTTTTTTTTTATCTGACTGTAATTCCCCTGGCAGTAACTTGTATTTGTTGCCTCTTACTCTCACGCTGTGCATTTTTGATAAGAGTTTGATTCTGTCTTCTCTCTAATCTCCTTACACAGCTGAAGACAATGGTTAGGTTCCCTTAGCCTCCGCTCGTCCAGGCTAAACGTAACTCTGTGTGAACTGCTTGTACCTCATGTGCTTTAGTTCTTAATCATCATGGTAGCCCCTCTTTGGATGCATTCTAGCACATCAGTGTCTGTCTTGTGCTGGGAACCCCCCAGCTGGGCACAGTAGTCAAAAGTGGAGTCTCCCAAGAATGGAAAAAGCAATCCTCCTAGCGGTCTCTGCCCGGTCTGAACACTGAGTTATTTCTCATCAGTCAAACACAAATTCATGTTATGAGTAAGGTACTGAACGGGGAGTGCAGGCCCAAAAGAGTCGGCCTAGCTCATATCAAAACATCCTTTGCTCTTCTTGGTGTCCTGTCTAGCAGAGATAGAAATCTAGAGCATTCTGCCTTCCACCGGTAGCACTGTACCTCGTTGTTCAGTACACCCCAGCGCAAGAGAGGAATCTCTTTCCAACACCCAAGTCTCGGCTGTCTGATGTTCTGGAGGGTGGTCCTGGTGGTGCTAATGCTTAGTTGGTGCTGAATTCTTTGGGTCAGTAACGGCCTTCTTCAGGAAACTCTGATTTAATTGTGCATTCACCAGTGGGTCTTCTTTCCAGGGCTCTTATTGGACAATAGATACGTGTCCAGATATATCTCGCAAGAGGCGGCATCCTCCAGATGATGACGTGAGTGTTCTTTGCAGACAGCATGGAGCAGGAGAGGGAATTCCCTTCCTGATCCAAGGAGTTCTTCCAGCACCAGACTATGGTATTGTTTTGGGGGCAGGGTGTACAGCTGGGGAGACAAAGGCTAGGACTGAATGAACTAGCATGTATGTCCTGCTGATGGGCTGTTGCTGCTCTTCAGTAGCAAAGCTGGTCTTGTTTGAAGTCCCTTATCCTGACCCTTCAGTGACTAAGGCTCAGTCCTCTTTTCTAAGACATTGACTTCTATGGGGAGTTGGCTTCCCATCTGCAGTTTCACTTCTCCATTTGGTTTTGATTTCTGCTCCTTTCCTTTTCTTTTTCTTCCCCATCCACAGATACCACAAGACTCCCCAGAGCAAGAGGCAAGTAAAAGCCCCCGAGGGGCTGTTCCAGTCAGCACAGAAGCCTCTTTGCCACCTGAGGCCACCCCTCAGCTGTCACTCCAGAGCACCACCCCCATTGCCAACTACAGTCAGGTGAGCAGCGAGGAGAACGATCGAAAGCCTTATGACAGGGGGAAGGAGAGGGGGAGTAGTGTATGTAGGGGGTGAAAAGCAAAACGATGAGAGGGAATTGTGAAAATGGTGATAAAGAGGCAAAAATAAAAAGAAGGGAAGAAGCTGAAACTGCAGAGAGAGAAAATAAGGAGGAAGTTGATTTTAACAAAGGGTTAGATGGGGATAAGGATAAAGGCCTAATGGTATTAGATAGGTAGCTGAAGAAAAGGCTGCAGAGGAAGGGTGGTGGTTGATTTTCCTTAAGGGAAGTGGCTTTTGGGGAAGATTTGCTGGGAGGTGAGCTAAGTGATAGGGCCTGTCAGTGCATGTTCTATCTACATCTAGTCTCTGCATCCCCCTTTCAAGTTACAAAACCTAGTACAGCGCAAGCTAAAGGCCTTACTTCTCCCTTCCTCAGCAGGGTGCAGGGCCTGTGGATGTTGCCTCTACTGTAGCAGGGGGACAGGGCCGTGAAGGAGCCGATGTGCCAACCCCACTGTACAGTGCCAACCATGACTTCAAATTCTCCTACTCCGAGATCAACTTCCAGGATCTTAGCTGGTCCTTCCGAAATCTCTACAAATCCATGCTGGAGAAATCATCTTCCTCTCAGCACGGTGAGTAACTGTATGTGTCACGTGCAGTGGGCAGGTACCTGCCCACACAGTCTTGTCTACTGATCTATCCTGGGTATTCTCTCAGATCTTTTCCTTGTTTAGGAGCTGGTGCAAAAAGACTTCCCTTCTTTGGCATGCTGTAATTAGTTCTGCCAGGAGCAGATAAGAAATCTGCGTGTCCTTTTATCTATTGCTCCCCTAGTTCTCTCAGAACGAAGAGGATAACGATGGAAAAATACAAATGCTACAAGCCAATGGCAGAAGCTTAGAGAAATGAAGCCCTGAAGAAAAGCTTGTTGAGGTCTTCGCAGTCTGTCAGGCTAGAAACCATATGAGGGAGGGGAATTGGGGTCATCCTGCTGGAAAGCAGCTCCATGGAGAAGGACCTTGGAGTCCTGGTGGACAAAAAGTTCTCCATGGGACAGCAATGGGCCCTTGTGGCCAAGAAGGCCAGTGGTGTCCTGGGGTGCATTAAGAAGAGCATCCTTCTCCTGGGGGGCATTCAAAAAAACATGTGTCCAGCAGGTCGAGGGAGGTTCTGATCCCCCTCTTCTCTGCCCTGGTGAGACCACACCTGGAATACTGTGTCCAGTTCTGGGCTCCCCAGTTCAAGAGGGACAGGGAAATACAAGAGAGGCCAACAGAGGCTATGAGGATGTTTAAGGGATTCGAACATGTCTCCTGTGAAGAAAGGCTGAGCGCCCTGGGGCTGTTCAGTCTGGAGAAGAGAAGCCTGAGAGGGGATCTTATTAATGTCTATAAATATCTGAGTGGTGGGTGTCAAGTGCAAGGGGCCAGGCTCTTTTCCGTGGTGCCCAGTAATAGGACAAGGAATAATGGGTATAAGCTAGAACATAGGAAGTTCCACCTCAACAGGAGGAAAAACTTCTTTCCTGTGAGAGTGACAGAGCCTGGACCAGGCTGCCCAGAGAGGTGGTGGAGTCTCCTTCTCCGGAGACTTTCAAACCCCACCTGGATCTGTTCCTGTGTGGGCTGCCCTGGGTGATCCTGCTCTGGCAGGGGGGTTGGACTCGATGATCTCCAGAGGTCCCTTCCAACCCCTACCATTCTAGGATTCTATGATTGTTGCATGTGGAGTTCCTCCAAAAGGAGAGTGAGAAGTTGTCACTGCTCAGATCCATTAAAACTAGGATTGTACAACGCCTTGGAGAACTGGGCCGTGTGGACTGAGTGTGGAAGAGAGAGCTTCCAGCTCCAGCCGTAGTGTGAGTTTCTGAGACGGGGGAAGCAGCCAGCAGAGGGCAGAATGGCTGTAGAGATGAGATCCGAGATGAGATGAGACAGTCCACTTCAGAACAATCTACAGTTGTTGTTCCTGCCTGTAAACACTTCTAAATATTAGTCTGGTGTAAAAAGGAATATATCATTAGATCAGCCTCTTGCCTCTGCTGTCAAACATCGTACAGGCAACGTTTGCTCCTCTAGGAGGAGACTCCTGAAGTTGTAACTCAGTGAAATAAAAATGTATTGCTTTTAACTGCTTTGGGTGTGCTGGCACTTGAGATTCCTAGTAGGAGCCTGTTGGGTGAGGTGTTGAAGAATGAGCAAGCTACAAAAATGTAGAGAAGAACCTTGACTCGCTGTGTGCTTCTGTAAAAGCTTAGCAGCAGTCTGCTTTGGGTTTTGTTTGCTTGTTTATTTGTGTTTTGGTTTGTTTTTTACCAAGTCTTCAGCTGTAAGGTAGTCGAAAATTTCTGGGGAGCTTTTGAGTCTGGATGACAATATTGATCCTTCTGCCCCAGTGCAGTAGTAGGATGCTGTAAGTGTTGATTCTTGATGTAGTGAAAAACTGAGGCTTGCTTGCAGATGGTCAAGTAAGGGCACTCAAAGTAAGAAATTAGTAGCTCAGGCTAGTGGTGGCTAGTGCCCTTCACTGGGATTTTTCCCAGAGGTTCCACAATGTCATAGAATCATAGAATCTTTATGGTTGGAAAGGTCCTCTAGGATCATCGAGTCCAACCTGCATCCCAACATCTCTCTATCCATCAGACCACAGCCTCAAGTGCTACATCCACTCGTTCTTTAAACACCTCCAGGGATGGTGACTCCACCACCTCCCTGGGCAGCCTGTTCCAGTGCCCTGCTCC
>JAAGNO010019896.1:0-27457 GCA_033439905.1 Ceryle rudis
TTAAATAAAAGTTTCAGGCAATGTACATTCCCCTTCAACGCATGCCTCTCCTTCTATCCCCTCCTCCCTCCCCCCTCCATCCCCCCGTCCGTCTGTCCCTCTGCCGGGGTGCCGCGGGGCCCGGCGGTGCTGCGACCTTCCTGCCTGCCCCCATTGCTGGGGCTCCCAGCGTGCTGGGCCAGGGTGTCCCCGCCGTCGCTAAGGTCCCCCTGAGGTGCTGGGTCAAAGACATCCCAGACACAGAGGGCACCCCAGGGTGCTGGGTCAGGGTCCCCCCCCAGGCATTGGGGTCCCCCCAGCCCTGCCTCAGGGAGTTGGGGACCTTTCTGCTGTATCCACTGCACACACCTGGGTGCTGGGCCCCCACCTGCTCACTGCCCCCCGGGAATGGGGCTCAGCTTTATAATGGTCTAAAAGACATTTTCTGATGGTTTTCTTAATGGGGGGGACATGGGACACATGGCCCAGCTGTTGCAGAGTCCCTGGCATCCCCCAAAAGTTGGCCAATGCACTGACCAGTTTCTTACCTGCTGTGGCCAAGTAGAGCAACCGCTTAGGAAAGCAGCTGGGGACAGCACTTGGTGTGGACCTGCCACCCTTCTGTGTGGCAGTGGCAGAGTGCTGGGGCTCTGCCCGAGGCAAGAGAACGGTGCCAGGATGTCCCCCAAGATGTCCATTGCTCATCACCCTTCACAACAGGTTTCATCACGCCAGCGGGGCTTCCCGCCAGCTGGGGGGGTCACCCTTGTCTCCATCACGATGTGACCTGAGGGGCTCTGCTTGCAAAGTGTTGTCACCCAACTCGCTGTACTGGTTTGGGTTTGAAGGCTCCAAAGCTTGCTCCTCTAAACAGGAGCTAGGTGGGAAAGCAGCATGTGATACGGTGCTTGAAAGATAAGGGTGAAAACCACACAGAGGAATTCTGCTTTTGTAGGAGACCCCTCATGAGCAGAGACAGGGAGTAGAGCTGCCTAAGGATCCTACGCTAGCCCTCCGAAGTAGGGCGGGTGAACTGGTGACAGGGTGGTTACTGGTGCTCGTGAAGTAGCACTAACCCCTGTGCTTTTAGGATACGACACCCGATGAACTGCTGTCTGCTGTGATGACAGCTGTCCTTGAAGATGTCAATCTTCGCCCTGAGGCCCTGGGAGACATCTGTGTGGGTGAGTGAACAACCTCTGTCTGGGCCTGAAACTCCTGGTGTGGGTGGCTCTCCGGGCTCCTGGTGTCCCATGGGATACTCAAAAGTGTCACGGGCTTGGGAGGGGCGAGCGCGTAGTGGAAGGTTTATGAAATCCACGTGTCCCTCATGACTGTTCTCTGAAGTGCTGGGGCTCTGATCCGGGTGCTGGCCAGTCCCACACTGTGGTGGTGTTAACATCCCTTCGATGCCTGCAGCAAATAGTGAGGGAAACGCAACCGACTGACCGGAATCGTATCTTTGCACCCAGGGAACGTGCTGCAGCCTGGAGCTGGCGCTTTGATTGCAAGAGTTGCACAGTTTCTAAGGTAAATTCTCAACCAGATCGAGGTTCCTCCTTCCCTTCCCGAGCCTTGGCTACGGAGCAGCATCGGGTCAGAGGTTGTGATGAGGCTCACGCGCTCCTGGGAAGTTAAAGCAAATCACCTTTTGCCCAGAAATTAGACTTTGGTCATGTGTTTGGAGAATGTGATGGGGTTTGGAGAGCCTTGCTGGCAAAGGATGGGGAGGCAGAGGTGAGGTCCATTAGTCTGGGCTACCTGTGCTGAGCCTCTGAATGGAGGTTTTGGTTTTGTGGGTTCCCAGCTGAATCTGCTGCTTCTCTGTACTGCAGGGCTGGGCTTGTCTGCTCTACATGGACCTGAAACCGTGGAGTTGTCTCAGGTCTTTCTGTTCATTTCTAAGCATAGCGGTCTTTGGCTGGATCCCAGCTTCCAAGAATTTCAGCCACTGTCTATTTACAAGTGATGTTTGCTTCTGTAAATCAAGTGGGCAACCACCACTTTGGGGAGGTGCAGACACAGCTCACCAGTAATCATAGGATCAGTTTGGTTGGCAGAGACCTTTAAGATCGTCCAGTCCATCCATTAACCCAGCACTGCCAGGTCACCGCTAAACCATGTCCCTCAGCATCACATCTCCATGGCTTTGAAACCCCTCCAGGGATGGGGACTCCACCACTGCCCCAGGCAGCCTGGCCAGGCCTTGATATCCAATCTAAACCTCTACTGGTGGAACTTGAGGCCATTTCTTCTTGTCTTCTCACTTGTTACTTGGGAGAACAGATTGACCCCCTACCTCCAACCTTCTTTCAGGGAGTTGTTAAGAGTCAGAAGGTCTCCCCTGAGCCTCCTTTTCTCCAGGCCGAACAACCCCAGGTCCCTCAGCTGCTCCTCACAGGGCTTGTGGTCTGGACCCTTCCCCAGCTCCATTGCCCTTCTCCAGACATGCTCCAGCCTTTCAATGTCCTTTTGGGAATGAGGGGCCCAAAACTGAACCCAGGATTTGAGGTGTGGACTCACCCGTGTTGAGTACAAGGGGATGATCCCTGCCCTAGTCCTGCTGGCCACACTACTGCTGATACAGGCCAGGATGCCGGCGGCCTCCTTGGCCACCTTAGCACACTCTGGCTTATCTTCAGCTGGGTGTTGACCAAGACCTCAGGTGGTTTTCTGCTGAGCAGTTTCCAGCCACTCTGTTGCAGGGGTTGTTTTGACCCAAGCGTAGGACCTGGTGCTTGGCCTTGTTGAACCTCATACCACTGTCCTCAACCCATTGATCCATCCTGTCCAGATCCCCCTGTAGAACCTCCCAATGCTCCAGCAGATCAACGCTCCTACCCAACTTGTCATCCGCAAAGCTGCTGAGTGTGCCCTTGGTCCCCTTGTCCAGATCATTTCTAAAGGTGCTAAACAGAACCGGCTCCAGAAGTGAACCCAAATGAATTCCTGCCCCAGTGAGAGCTCAAGAGGTAGGCACATGAGAGGGCCCTGCTTACAGAGGAGCTTCTGAAGACAGACCTGTGTGGAAAGAGTGCTTGGAGCCACTCGCAAATCAATTACCTGTGAACTTTGCTTTCTCTTGGTGCGGGACCAAATAGGTCAACAAATGTATAAAGGGATCTGTCTTGCACTTGAGGGTTAAAGTTTAACCAAGTGGCTTTCCGCTCTGTGTAGAGGTTTTGGTTTGCTGTGTGGTGTTTGTCACTGAGCCTTTGCCAACGCTGTCTTATTTTCTAGTGGCATTCCAGAGACGGTGCCGTGCTCGAGCGTCAACCGGCAGTGTTCCTCCGGGCTACAGGCCATTATCAATATAGCTGGTGAGTGTCATAGGCACTGCCCTCAGACTCGGTGTCTGCCTCACCCCAAGTGCTCATTTCTCCTGTCCTCCAGTCGATCTGAGCAGTAAAAATAGTGATAATGTCTTCTGCTGTTAGTTCTGAGTGTGTTGGTGGTTGAATGCTTTTATAACTTTGAGTGGTTGAGTTTAACCCTGGAGAAGTAACTTGGTTTTCTGAGGATAAGTTCTACCATCACTTCCATATCAGGCAGCTTCTAGGAGGGTCCCTCCTTTCTTCTCTGGTTGCATGTCAGGTCCTGGTTAGTCTTCAGCCCTGTCAACTGCCTGAGCTGGCCCGTGTTCTGTCCTGTGGGAGGGTAGAGGGAATGCCCCGTTTGGCTACAGTGGGTGCCTCAGGTGTTGATGAAACTGTAGCTGGGATGGAAATGGTTTTGCTCCTAACAATAAAATGTTTCTCTGCTGTTGTTTCAGGTGGCATCCGAAACGGGTCCTATGACATTGGCTTGGCCTGCGGGTAAGAAGCTTTTTTTGTGATACTTGCTTAGGATTCCTGAAGGTTGCACAATGTCCCTCTGCATTAGCTCTTGTGTGGGGAATTAGAAACCCCTTCCAACCAGATCTGTCCACCTCAAGAAGCAGGTGCTGGCCTCATTTGGGTGAATAAACCCTAAAATTAGGACCTAAATTCACACAGTAGCTGCAGGTGCAATTCATTTTTTCCAGAGGCTGCTCGGTACTCTTGCAGGAGATCAGTTCAACTTAAAGGATTTTCAAGCACCTTCCCTCAGATCTTTTAATTCCTCTGGAACTTTTGGTCTTGGTGACACGTCTGCTGGGTTTGCAGTAGGAGGTCAAGTATCTCTTATGAGCCTGCAAAAAACCTGTTGTATTGGGGTCCTCTGGCCCTGCTGTAGGATACCACTGTGTGCAGAGCTCTGACAGCCTGAAAGAACCAGCCATAATTAGCTTTTTAACTAATCTCCAGTTAACTAGTGTCTTAGAAGACCAGCAGCTCGCTTGGATAAAGAAATTAATGTCCTACCCATGTTAATAACCATTCTGCAGACTCACAGGAGATGTTCTGCAGCGGATGGACGTGCTGTTCTTTGCTTCAGTCCTAACATTATAAGAAGTGTTTATTTTTTAGAGGATTCTGTACATGTTAGGTTGGCTTTGGAGAACTACTAGTGACCACATACATGCTCACTTCAGAAGAACAAATAAAAAAAACCCACTCAGTAATCCTGAGGCTAAAATACTGGGTTTCTCTTTTTCTTTACCTTGGTAACTCTCAGTCTTTCTTGAATTGCTACTGTGCACAGTCATCCAGTAGTTCTTAGAAAAATGTTTAACACTTCTCAACATCTGCATGTACCTGGCTGAGCAAGATCTGATGTCACAAATGCTCTTCCTTTCTTAGACTGCTGTGAATAAACAGCTCAGCAAGACAGGCCTGTCCCCCTGATGCGGGCTTGGTTCACGGGCAGTGCTTGTGCCCGAACGTGGAATGCTCTTCACTCGTTCACTTTAACACACTCATTTCAAGAAGTTGCTTGGCAGCGTCCACCACAATGCTATGCTTAAAGGTGCTGAAAGGCTGGAGGGTTTGGGATGCAGCCTTTGCACCTTTGGGTGTGCTGGCCACCAGCTTGCACTGTGGGAAGTTTTCTGGCCTTTACCCTGCAGGGTCCTCCATAAAGACATAAAATCCGTGAGTTACAGATGGCTTTTGTGAGTTGGGTTTATCCCAAGTCATGGTCTTCCCCTAGGTGGGCTTGTCCACTCTGTAGGTGGAGAGGTGCTGGATGACAACACAAAACACAGTAGCTGGGATTTGCTCTTACTTACAAACCTGTTCCTGTACCTTCCTTCAAGGAGTAGGTGCAGCTGAAGTCAAATAGTGCAGTGTTCCATGGTAGAGAGTGAGTTAAATTCCTGACAAGCTGCTTGAGGAAAAAACTTAATTTCTACTTGTCTAGCATTTTTCAGAAATAATTTCTTGATTATTTACTCTCTATGAGTGTATTTGTGTGGTGCAGAGCAGAATTCAAACCTTCTTCCCATCCCAGGCTTCGTGATGTAGACTTGAGTTTACACAAGCTCACCGAGTCTTAAGCAATGGCTCCGTATTTCTGCAGTGGATTTGGATATCTTCACTCTGTGCACTGCTTTGTAGGTCAAAACTGCAGCCTCTGGGATCTGTGTCTCAAGCTCTTTGGGTTGGGAAATAGAAATGGCCTAACTTGCTGACGTCTCTGTCACGCTTTGCTTAATACTCTCTTATTACACAGCCAACCAGTTCCTAAGCTGCAAGTGGCATTTTTACAGCCATTGACCACCTCGCTGGAAACTCCAGTCCTAGAACTTTAGGTTTCCATTCTGTTTGAGGACAGAAGAGCCAGAACCATCAGCAATTCCCTCCTAGCTGTGGAAACACAAGAAAATAACTGTTGGCGTTGGTATCCAGTTCTTAGTGAAGCAGGGACCAGTTTAACCAGCTTTAATGAATGTCTTCATTTCCTGGTAATCCTTACAGTGATGATCCAAGAGTTTCTGCCTCAGCCAGTTCCTGAGGAGTAGCTGCATTTCTATAGGATGATAGAAAGTGTGTTGCCAAGATATGGAGTTTTGATCAGTCTTAATTGGACAATGACCCCAAATATAAGAAGTATGAAAGCACTGGTAACAAATTCAAGTTTTTCTTGTGTTTAGTGTGGAAACGATGTCCCTTCGAAATGCAAATAACCCTGGTGATATCAGTTCCAGCATGATGGAGAACAGCAAAGCTCGGGATTGCCTTATTCCTATGGGGTAAGTGATTCCCTGGCCCAAAGTTTAAGGATTTTCGAGATGGTCTGAATCCTCTGTGACCATATTGCGTCAAGTCAGTCTGAACGTGGTGAGCTTGGATCTGTGCGTGCTGGTGTCCTCCTTGGTTGTGGTAAAAGGTTAATTGTGTGAAATGGGGGAAAGATCAGCGACCCTCGTGAAAGATTTCCTTGTCTTATGTTTTAAGCTCCATGGCTTAATAAGCAAGGAAAATGGATTTGAAGCTTATATTGGTCCTGGATTTGATTCAGGATTTGCTTTTACCAAGGATTTCTGGGTTGAGAAGGCAGCAGTGAGCTTTGAGACGGAAGCCACTGCTTGTGCAAGCTGCTGCTTGTGCTGCTTCTTAGTAGAAGCCATTTGGATCTCCCATAGCTGTGTGGCTGGATTAATTCTGTGATGTTGTTTTCCCCAGAATAACCTCAGAGAACGTGGCAGAGAAGTTTGGAATTTCCCGAAAGAAGCAAGATGCCTTTGCCTTGGCTTCCCAACAAAAGTAAATGCTTACTTTTCTTTTTCCTTTTTTTTTTTTAACCTTTTTAGTTAAGAAATAAATACAGCTAGAACACGCATTGCTACTTGCCAGGAGTGGTTAAGTGCAGGCTTCGTGTTGCCTTCCACACCTTAACAGTGAATAAAGAAGCTCGAGATGGTCAGAGGGAAGATCAGCGCATGTCCCAGCTGGTGTTAGAAGGAGCCCTGAGACCAGAGCTGTACTGGGGGGACTGTGTGACTAACCTTGCACACATATCAATGGGCACGCCAGCCTCGAGCAGGGAGTGTCTTGGTGTTTTTTCAGCATCCAAAGGATACAACCTCTGTGAGGTTTCTGAAACGAGTATCGTGCGGTGTTTTCCTAGTGGCTTTGGCTCGGCGTCATTTGAAAGTGAACGTGGGAGTGGCAGCAGAGGGAACTTCTTCTAAGAGAGAATATTTCAATGTAGCTGTTCCTAGAGAACTGCCAAGCTTAGGAGAAATGGGGCTTGTCTTTGCTGCAGGTGTTTGGCTCCATTCGAGTCCAATCCCACCTCTAATAACCTTCCTCTGAGGGTAAATCGCTGCCAGAGTCAACTGACCCCGGGAATCCGTGGGGCAGTACTGGCTATCCGGTGGCAGGTGATACCTTAAAGTTGCTGCCATCGAAGAGTTAAACTAACTCTCAGAGCTCTGTTTAAGCATCGCCCCAGTCCAGTTATTTATCTAATACAGGAAGCCACTGCACCGGCCAGTTAACCTTTAAATTCTGGCCTCGCTTCTCAGGGAACTTGGCGTGCCAGCCTTTCTCACTGACACGGCACAGATAATGCCGGAGGGTATGTGAACACGATCCTCGCCTCTCACGTGAGGAAGGGGGGTGTTTTCTGGCCTTGCTCTCAGGATGTCTGCGGAGTTACCGATCTGTCCTTCAGCATTTCGCTCTAACTCGCGCTTACCTGCCAGTATTAAGTTTTTTTCTTTTTATTAGGAAAACTTTAAAGTGATGAGGGGGTAAAACAAGCTTTCAGTCTCCAATTTGTATTCCTTGTAAAAGGTGCTGGAAGGTAAAGCTCCTAAATAAGCTCTGCTGCAGAGGCTTTTAAATACCTTGTTGATACAGAAGATTAAAACTCTGTCCTGAGCTAAGTCTAATTTAGCTAATTGCATTTTGCCTACTTAGATCAGTCTGGTCATGTTATTTGTTCCCCAGTGCTGATGCTGCTGTCTCGGGGACCAGGCACCCTCACTGAACTATATAACATACATTGCAATCATTTGGGGTTGAAAGGTTCCATTTAAATACTAGAAGATTATACCTGAAGTCTGTAGTCTGGAGCTCAACTTGTCTTCAGTAGGACAAAACCAGGGATGAGTGGAACTTTAGCTATTCCTTGTCAGAAATTATTAGCATTGTGTGGAGACTCGGCCAACTTGCTCTGTTTAAACTCTGAAAAATCACAGCTGAGGTTTGAACACCGGGATTCGGGTACTTTCTTACAGTTGTGATGTGACTGTACCACAGGACGGGTACAACTTCACGCTGTGGGCTGGTGGGGATCAGTCAGTCACTAGAGTGTTGATGGGAACAGAACAGGGATCTTGCTCAGAAGTGTGTGATCCTGTGACCTGGGTTTGGGGAGAATGCCCAGAATGTTAGCAACATATTTCCTGTGATGTACAGGTACAAAATTTGTCCTCCCATCAGTGGCAATAACTGTGCTTCTGTTGTCTTGACCACTACTGAGGGATTGTGTACCTGTGTACCAAGTCACACCTCAGTTCATTCTCTTACCGACTGGTTTCCTTGATGTTAGTTCTCTTGAAGTTCACCTCCAGAATATTTTAACCTTCCTTACTCTTCTTTAACAGAGCGGCAAAAGCTCAGCAGATGGGACTGTTTAAAACTGAGATCGTTCCAGTGAGGACCACTGTTCTAGATAATCAGGGCAACCAAAAAACAATCACCGTGCACCAAGATGAAGGAATTAGGCCCTCCACGACCCTGGAAGGCTTGGCAAAGCTGAAGCCTGCCTTCAAAGAGGATGGCAGCACTACAGCAGGTCGGCTCTCTTGTTAAATTTGTGCGGTTGCTGTGGTTTACCTGCCGTGTAATGGACTGTGCTTAGGCAAAAAGGGTGTCAGTAGATTTCTTCCAACAGGCAATGCCAGCCAGGTCAGTGACGGAGCAGCTGCTGTTCTCTTGGCCAAACGCTCAAAAGCGGCGCAACTGGGGCTCCCAGTCCTGGGGGTGCTCAGGTCCTTCGCTGTGGTTGGAGTCCCACCTGATGTTATGGGCATAGGACCAGCCTACGCAATCCCTGTAGCTGTGGAGAAGGCAGGTAAGGCCTACTTGTCATTCGTGCGGTGATGGGCACGGGGCAAATCAGACACCCCACATAGGGCCAAGGTCCCCCTCGTTTTGTCATGAGTGGAGTAGAACTAGAATTCAACTGTGAGCAAATTATTCTCTTTGATATACTAATAAGTATAAATAAATCCTGACTTTTCTGAACCACAGGTCTGACTCTGAATGATATTGATATATTTGAAATTAATGAAGCCTTTGCAAGCCAGGTGAGTGATCATCCTGTTTGAGTTGCTGCATTGCTTGGTAGCTGACTCTATTTCAGCTTGGTCTCTAAATTAAGATTTGAACTCGTTCCACATATTATATCTTCAGACAGATGTTAGTATCATGTGCCAGCTGTTTTCCTTTTCCTTCAAAGAGAAGGAAGCAGGGCATTGCTTATACAGCTTAGTATTAAAAAAAAAACAACCCAAAACCTCAGAAAAATATGTCCACCAAGTAAGAACGTAATCTGCCCTATCGTATCCTCGTAGCAACTCGCACAATCTGTTTCACAAGGGCTGTAATTTGTTACCGGGTGTGTCAGTGTGAACGCTTTGCTTTTGCTAATTTGGAGATTCTTAACGAAAAGTAGAAACTTGCCGTGTCTTCCACAAACCAGTGATGTGCCTGTCAGAAAGTACGTGGGCTTAGTTTGAGATGAAGTTGACAGGCTGAGCTCACTTCTGTGTGCTTTGGACCTGGAATGTAGTTCCACTCCTTTCCACTGGGAAGGATGGTCTAGCTGGAGTCAGGCCTCTAAATGCTGATTTTACTTTTTAATATTTTTAAGAACAGCTGACACAGTGACGTGGGGTTTGTGTAATAACAAACACAGTTTGAGGGAAATTCCCTTTGAGCACAGATCTTTGGAAGCTCCTAGACCTTTCGAGGCTGGTCTGCCCAGCTGTGTGCTGTCTCTCTTCATATACAGCCAGATCAGCAGCCTTCCCTGCAACCCTCTTCACTCTCTGTGGCAGGAGAGCTGAGAAACTAACAGAGGTGAGAGCAGCTCTATGAAACCATTCCCTCTGTCTTTCTAGGCTGTGTACTGTGTTGAAAAGCTGGGCATTCCCATGGAGAAGGTCAACCCCCTGGGAGGAGCAATAGCGCTGGGGCACCCACTGGGCTGTACTGGTGCTCGACAAGTTGTCACTTTGCTCAATGAATTGAAGCGCAGAGGGAAGAGGTGAGCACTGAGGAGCAAGGTTAACACGCGCATGAGTAACTTGGGCTCAGAGGTAACCATCAGTTTGGGTTAAGCTTTCTCCATCCCTTTGATAGCTTTGGATGTGAATTCCTGATGGTTCTTGCTGCCCGTGACTGCAGAGTCTCTCCTGGTCCTTCGTGGTGCAGGGCCCTGGGGCAGACATCTCCACCGTGCAGTGTTAGAGCAGCAAGTCAGCGGTCCGAGCTGGTGCTCGGCAAGACTGGGCTGCATTTGGTTGTGTGACAGTGTGGCCCCAGGACTTGGGCTCTTCCTGATGTGTGGAAGAAACTCTGTAGCTGCTGCTGGCTGGTGTTGTCACTGCTCCCTCTGTGGCTGGCACATCCAGTGTCACTGGGCTACACCTTAGCATGAGCTCTGCCCAGGCCTAGTGGGGAGGCTCACAGTGGTGATGAGCTCTTAAATAGCAAGCAAACTGGGCAAAAACACTAAACCACCTCAAACTGAAGAAGTAGGAGAATTTACTCTGGAATCAGGCTTTCCACAAATCCTTCCACATATCAGCTGATGATCCAAATTTACCTTGAACTTCTACATAGCGAAGCCACGTGAAGGGCAGCGATAGGAGGCAAGAAAGGAAGAGTTTCTCCCTCAGCACATCTGAATCAAAGCAGTTGTTCTAGCTTGACCTCGCCACTAGTACGTCTGGGGTGGGTGGCCAAGGAGCACACAGCTCCTGTCCAGGAAGCAGGCAGAGAAACGTGTGTCCATGTGCTCTTCAAACAGCACCCTGCAAGAACCCCAAGGCACTGGGACCTGCTCCAGAGTTAGAATCTCTTGGTGAGACAGGAGAGCAGTGGGTAGCTCAGATTTAGTGTATTCTTTTCTTTCCCCCAGATGATTTAAACTTGATCTATGTCTTGTTAATTCCCCGTGTTGTTCTGTTTCAGAGCGTACGGTGTTGTCTCGATGTGCATCGGAACGGGCATGGGTGCTGCAGCAGTGTTTGAGTACCCAGGGAACTAAACCCCAGTGTACTGGTGAAACGACAGCTCATTCTCTGCCTTCTCTACTGACAGCAGATGATTTGCACTGTGAAATCAAGTGGGTTCAGGGATTTGTTACTAGAGCTACAAATGTAAGGCACAAATTGAGAAGTAGAATAAATCATCCAGATCTACTAAGCAGGTGGGAAAATGCAAAACTAGCATTTGCTTCAGGGTTAAAAAACACCCTGACATGAGAAGAGAAATTAGTTCAACTGCGGGCACTTTATGTGGTGATTATGAATTAGTATTTATCATTTAATTGATTCTTTTATTCGTGGTACAGGACTTTTGTATGACCAGTTGTCTGAAAGCGTTTCTCAACATCATCAGTGCACGTGAAAAAAAGCGTTTCCAGGGTTTTCTTAAGTCTCCACAATCTTGCAGAAGTCTAGAAGGGCTTGTTTGGAAAGCAGTACAAAGACCCGACATCGTTTCCTTTACACCTGAATCTGTCCTATCCTCAGCAGAACTGGCTGCGTCTTAATTTGTCCCCACGCTGGAGGACGTGCTGTAGCTTTCTGCTTTTAACCAACTGCTGTGAACCCTCCAGGGGGAGAAAGCAGAGGGACTAAAATGTAATTACACAAGAGGTGCCTGAATACGAAGGTTCTGCTGACGTGTTAGAAGCCAGGAATTTGAAAGTGGCCATTCCACCTTTTACAAGACATTTCTAAGTACCAGCTTGTGTGACTAACTTAGAGGACAAGCTTATGCTTAATAATATTTACTTCCCTAACAGAAAACAGATTTCAGTGTTACTCATGCTGCCAGCACTACAGGAACATCGGTGACATCTCACTACTTCAGTGCTAATACAACTGTGTATTGCATCTTGGGAAGTTCTCCCTTCTCTGTTCTCTCTCTTACAAGCTCAAAGTTCCCTGAAACACGGAGCTGAGCCTTTGAAATGTACCCATCATCTTTGACGTGTTAAAAATGTTAAATTTTGTAACACAGGCTGAAGTTTTCTGTCCTGGCTCTTGTTTTTGCACTTAATACAATTGGGTTCTTGCAATATATTGGTTTTCTTTTTATAATTAGTGAGAGCTGTTTGATATTTTCACATTCCTGGGCTGTGGCCCGTCACGCTCACCCAGCAATTGCGGGTCCTGTGTTTTAGAGCAAAAAGATGGCATTATTTAGAGAGGGCAGAGAGGTATCTGCATCCTCCAGGGTCCTTGATTAAAACAAGTCTGGTTTAATCTAGGCAGAAGGCAGCTATCGTGCAACTTTTGTTCTCCTCCAGCGTGGACTGCAGCTCCCTCCTCCCCACGCACAGTGCCTTTAACAAAAACCTTTTATATGATGGAAGTGGAAAACTTAACAGGCTCAGAAGTGGGAATTTGAGTGACCTTTAGCTAAAGTAATACTAAAAACATTTAGAAGTGCGAGTAAATGGGAACCATGTGGGGGGAAAGAATTAAAAGGCAGAAGGTTTCCTCCCTCTGTAGCTGGAGGGGATGTTCTCAGTACCCGAGCATGATGAAAGTTGCAGGTTGGTAACGTTCCAGGGAAAGTTGGCTCTTCCCCTTCTCCTGGAAGGTACCAAGAAAGCAGCCTGGGGAATACCGACCCGCTCACCAGTTCTTGCTTTTATGACGTGTCGATGTCCACTTGAATGTCAAACAAATAAACAAGGAAAAACAAAAGCTGCTTAAGGTATGAATGGTCTTCAGTTGTAATTTGAGGCACAGGGTGATACGCAGAGAGGTTTGGCCCAACTGTTGCCATAGCTGCTTTGCAATTTTAAATGTATTCTGTTGCAGAGCTGGGTTCTGTGGGTAATGGTAAGCTGATCGCAGCAATAAAATAGCACAGAATGAGATGATGACTCTCTTCTTTAAAGTACCATGAGATTTTTTTTTTTTTCTTCATAACTTAGTTTTATTCTGCTAAAATTCCAGTCCCTATTAAAACAACTGAAGTAGACCAAAACACAGGCTTAGCTGATGGTACAGCTTACATCCAACCTCTTAACTTTGACATTTGTCCCTCAGTGTCTGGCTTAAAATAAATATAGGTCTTCATACTTCCCATCGTATGATCCTTGTCCCCTGATCTGTAGCTTGCAAGGCTTCTCTCCCAGCATTCCAAGAATGGTCAGGACAGTTTCATATTCGATGTCGCTCCTAAAATGCAGAGCAGAAAGACAGTTCCTTTCCAGCTAGGTGTAAGGATGAGATCAGGTACTCTGCAGAAGAAAAAGGTGAGCATGGTGCCCTAAGACATGAACTGCTCCTAGTTGTAAGCACTGGTCTCTAATGGTAGTGTCAGGTCTGTGGGTGACAATCTCACTTCATAGGGTCATGTCCCACAGCTACGTACAGGATGTTTCAAAAGAATGGTCCAGCCTGAACCTGAAGGAAAGACATGGGATTATTTCCACATTGGAAAGAACAACGTATCTTCCTACTTGTGAAATTCTATTTCAGCTAAATAAATTAAATGAAGCTTTGGTGGGGGTGAGTGGGAGCAAATAACCTGCACAGCCTTGATGTGGAAACTCATCTCTGCGACAGACTGAAGTTTGAAACAGAAAAGTTTCTGTCAGGTCCCGTAAGACAAGGGGCAATCAGTGGATTCCAGGTTGTAAACGAACAGTTTAGGGGGAGTCTTGCTGCATAATTTGCTTAAGGCTAATGCTGATTAATGCCTCTGAGACTGTTGCTCTGAGGGACTTCTCTGTGTCTAAGAGATGCTGTTGCAAAGGCCTGAGGCAAGAGCCTGTTCTGCCAGATGACTTCTATTTTTCCCTTCTCATACAAAATTCCCCTGCAGGAAGACCACTGATTTACAGAGGTAAATTATTAAAATCACCCAGCATATCATTATTTATTAATGCCATGCTGGTCCTGAGCTCTGCTCTGTTGGGAATTCTTCATCTGGAGCTGAACAGATGAGCTGGCTGCTACTCAGCAACATCTCTGCTTTCAGGCACTTTGAGGGATGCTGATGAGCCTGTCATCAGACAAAAAGAAGCGCTTTAGGCATATTCAGAACTATTCCAGAAAAAAATAAGCAGTTGGGAGCCTGGGGAGGTCTCTGGTCCACCACACTGCTCAGAGCAAGGACAGCTTAGAGCAGCTGCTCAAGGCTTTGTCCGACTGAGGTTTCAGTAGCTCCAGTGAGAGAGATCTCAGGGCGTGTTCCAGGGAGAGGGAAGTTATGACAGCAACTCGGTTTGCTTCTTGAAACTTCCCCGTCAGGCATGTTCAGAGTTCACTGAAATCGCTGGGATAGACGTGTCTTAAACTTTCTGTTGCCATGTGATAATTTCCAAGAAAAGAATTTGTAATGGGAGCTGAATTTTCATCGAGGAATTCCAGATCCATAATTAGAGCAAAGAAAAGTCTTTGGGCCACTACCTCTACCATTCACAACTTAATTCCTCACCTTGACAAAGCTAATGATAAGCTGTCCATAAACATAATTAGAACAATATTAGGTGTTTATAGGACAAAGAAAGCAATTTTCATCTGCTCTCTGCTGTCATTTGCCTGAAGGTCACATAAGCTTTGTTGAGTAGAAAAGTTGTAGACTTGAGGCAACAAAATACAGTGATTTTTTTCTTCCTTTCTCATCAAACATCAACATCACCAACACTAAACATTGCACCAGGCTCAGCAAGGGTAAGACAATTTGTATCACAGCATTACAGCAATATTTTGGTCTATCTGCTTCATCAGGAGGTGCTCTGAGTGTAGGGAAATAACAGATTTAAAATAGTTTATTTTAGTGAGAAGCCACATCAACTATAATAAAGGATCCTAGAGACTCACACTGTACTTTCCTATGCGAACAACAGATGCTTTACTGGAATTCTGAACTACTCCAGACACATTTCTCCCTCTGTCCTAATAAAGTGCTGGATGCACAAAAGGACTTAACTGTTCTGTCAGCCTCGGCACTGATTACAGCCCTGAGATTCGTCCTCCACCGAAGATACTGCCCCAAAGGAAGGGATTTTATCACACCAGCTGTTGGAGCAGCGTGATTTCAAGAGGGTAAATCTAAGGCTGAAATTCTGGGTGCCAGATCCAAAAGAAATCCCATCTATGAAAGCAGTGTAGGGAACAGGTTTATATGGAAAACATAAAAGCTGAAAGCCCAGGATTGGCAAGCAGCCTGATAACAAGAACACAAGAAGAGAGCAGAATTGCTCTTGGCTTTCCGTGGCTGCTTGCACCATAAGTCTGAGCTTGACAGGGAATAGCAGCGAGATTTCAGTCTGGTTAAACTGTACCTGGCAGTAAAGCTGATCTCCAGAACCTCTTTGGTAGGTGCGTCCCTTTCACGTGCCTCCAAAATACCATTATTAGGGGAGACAGAAAATACTTCTGGGTCGTTGGGCCTTTCCTGTTCATCTGCAGTGAAAGGGGCAAATATCAACCAAAGCAGTGCAAGACCCACTGTGGAAGGCTGTACGGTATGCAGGCTGCAAACCAATGCACCTCCTTGCAAGCCAACTAATAAATCATGTCTTGCACTGTCAGGTGCATGTGGCCAGTTTCTGTTTTCATCCTTTAATCAAGTGATCAGTGGCCTCTATGTCAAAATAAGGCTCAGATTGTTTTTCTTTGGAAGCCCATCTGTTGTTAACATCCTTGGGCACAAGCTCAAACCGAACTCGGAAGGAGCTACTGCTTCTTGTTGCCTCTTAGGAGTGTGTTCTAAATAAGCAAAGCACATCCACTACTTGTGAGGGTTGTGGCTCAATCTTTTGGTTAAGTCTGGAGCGACTGCTGAAATCAGCAGAGCTCCACTGATGTCCAAAGATGACAAAAAAGGAGAAAAAAAAAACAACCAAAACCCCAACCCAAACAGAAAGACCACATATATAGCGAAACTATCTAACAACGAAATCCAATAGCAAAACCAGGATACCCAGCAAAGCAGTCCAGTAACTTCTACAGCCGCTCCTGTTCCACAGGAAGACGTGTTCAGTCTTGGTCTGCCCAACGAAGCAGGTCTTGAAATCAACCGTGTCGCAAGAGAGCTCCAGAACCGGAACGGTCAGGTATGCAGTCAGTGGGACCAGCTGCAAAACAGAGGAAAGGGAGAGGAGGGAAAACCCACCTTAGTTTTGTAGAACTTTAACAATACCTGCTATAGCTGGATCATTCGTAATCTCAAGCACTAAATCAAGAATAGTTGCTCTGTGGTTTTTTGTAATAGAGTCAATTCCCAACTCTGCAGCTTTCAGCGACTCAGTTAAGTTGTTGATTGTTTTACTGGTTTGGGATAGGTTTTCAAACCAGACACTGTGGTCTTAATGAAGTAATACAGAGTGAACATTCTCATTTGTTGTTGGGGTTTTCTGTGGAGATGCAGACATTACAGCATCTGTTGTCCCTTAGGACTGTATATGGCCCACTCTTGAGTCATTCAGTTTGTGCAGATTGCCCAAGATTATTTCTAAATTGACTGTATCTTCGATGTGGTGCTCGGGTCTTGCACAGATTCAGTCCTCAGAAATACCTGGTATGAAAAAAAGAAATGCCTGCAGTGTGTTGGAACGTGGGGGGGGGGAATGTTTATCACTTTCCATCTGGAAGACATCGGTCATTAAACGTGTGGGCTGTGACCACACCACATGAGTTAGGCAGACGCGGGAGACTCGAGAAGCACTGGGGTACTGCAGGAGGCAATGTTTGGTGACTCAGTCACTGGCACATTCGCCAAGACAGTCCTGACCCAGTCTCTCAGAAGGATGTTGAGAGCCATACCGTCACTGAGTGTGCTGCCCTGTCATCCAGGCCATCACGCTGTGCAAAGAGATGGGGCATGAGCACGAGGGTGCTGACCCCAAACCTCTCTGTCCACCTGGGAGGCACCTGCAGGCTCAAAAGGGAGCAATCTCCTTTTGTAAATCCGTGGGCATTCGCTTTAACTGGTTGACCCAATTTACTCTAGAGGTGGCTGTAGTTCAGAGCTGAGTAAATCCTAAAGCACATTCATTCTGAGTCAGAGATGCTGATAAAACACAGCCCTTCCTCGGGGCCCACGGAGCTTGTTCTGATCTTACCTGGGCAGTGCCGTTATTGTGTTCAATGACCAGATTTTGATTAAAGTTCAGCTTTCTCTCTCCGTTCTCAAACTGGAGCACTTGAACTCCAGGAAGCAGCTGGGTATGTGGCAAATGTTGATACATAAGCAATTCCCAAGTTGTGTGGAATGACACTTTCACCTGTGGGAAGAGGAATTCAGATGACCATCACATACGAAGACAGCGTGTGCAGGAAATCCAAAGTAAACACTGCTCAAAGGCCCAGGCACGCATTTTCCCACTGGAAATGGGGAAAGGTGTTATGCCAGCATGAGACAAAGGTGTCGTGCCAGCAAGCAAATTCCCACTGGAACAAAGCATTATAATTAAATTAAAAACACAGCCATTTCCTACGAAGCCAATACACAGAGATAGAGTGTAAAGGTGAACAGCTTGTTTCTGAACCACAGGGGACAAACAGTCTCTAGCGAGACAAAGGTTCTAAATTCCCAGGGCTACAAACACCATATATCCCCAAACTGGCTTAAACACTGAAGTCTTCTTTCTTCCCACACATGCTGAATTCAGATGCACGTGTCTCTATATCAAAAGGAACACTATAAAATGAAAAGCACTCTGCAAAAATTGGCATTACCCAATCTTTACATCCCAGTTCTCGACTCCAGGACCTTGTTTGAAGTCCCAAAGTGAACCATTTTTTTTTCCTGCGTTTGCACTGTTGCATCTAATTTAAAGAAATAAGGGGCTGCAGTTTTTGGAAATCTTTTCATTTGTCTGGTACCTATATGGCTATTGATTTAGGTGAGCACCAAACACCCCAGGGTTTTCTGCAGGAGTTGGTGAGAGTTGGTGAGAAAAGCACATCAGAGCCACTGTAGAAACAGTTTTGTAACCACACAGTAGCAGACAAAATTGCAGTCATTAGCGTTTGCTAATACACCACTATTTCCCCTGAAACTGGGAGATTTCTGTACTGGTTGTGTTCTTCTTGCTGTTCATCTAGGCCATGTGAACACACCAATTACTGAACCATCTATTCTGGCACAGGATTATTATTTTTGAGCCTACCAGCATGTTTTGCCGGGGATAAAGTGCAAGTTGCAGTTGCTGGTCTTTTTCCTTCTTCTTGCTCTTTCTGGGATCTGTACTGGACAGGCTGAAGGGTGTAGATAGAAGGAGCCTGAAGTACAGAGGAGCCTTAGTGCAACTGATGAGTTTCAAACTCTGACTCATTACTGAATCTGTCAAAACCTGGTGAAGAAATGATTCCAAACTGGTTAGTTTCAACTCGCTGGGGAGGTTTGTGCTTGTCTGTCTGGTTGTTCAGTACCACTGGGGATCTGAAGGACTTTTACCCCAAAGCCACCCAGTATTTTCTACTTGTGCTTTTCAAAATTTCTTCAGTAAAAAAACCCCACAAAATACAAATAAGGTAATAAAATTTAAGTCTGTGAATGTCAAGGGTCACAGAAGCTGGCCAGGCTGCTCATTCTGCTATCAGACCTTTACATCCTAAAAATAAGGACTTATTTTCCTACCTATGAACTCCTCTATAAAGAAAGGGCCAGTTGTAGAAAATAGGCATTGTCTGAGCTCAGCTTTGTTTATTCCTGGCTAATATATACTTGTAGCCTTTTTGTTCTACCTATCTTGTTATATGCAACATAGAAAATTGCAACAGGAAGCTTCTGGGCATAAAGATGCATTTTAGAAAGCACACCCATACAGCTCTGAATCCTTACAGTACTAACCAGCTGAATGTATCGGGGTGTGAAATACTTACCCCTAACAGAGGCTGATCTGGTATGAGATCACTCGCCGTTGAATAAAACACCATTCCTCTGTCATGATCCACGTCTACTTTTAACCTGAGCGTAAAGAACCAGAGCTGATCAGAGCCCTGCCCTGCAGGAGGGCCCATTCTGCGGCCATCAGCGTGGCCATACTTACAGAGCACGTCCTATGAAAGCTTGCAAGTCTACTCGGAACTGTGGAGCTTCGTAGCCATGTCTGCGCTGCACTTTGTTAGGAACTGTCTTTGCAAGCTGACGACAAAATGAAAAGACGAACGATGTAGAAAATGATAGCACTACAACCTGAAAGCCTGCTTTTAGCCCGAGAGGCTGTTGGCCAAAACAGGATTCTGCCAGTTCATAAGACACGATAGCAATGTGCAAGGAGCAGCAGAAGCTAAGCAGTAGTTGACATCTGCATGGCCGTGGTTAACAAAGATGCAGATGTTTCATCCTCCAGGACTCAGGAACACGAGGGATGTTTTTACTAAATATTCTAATGAAGCAATTACTTCATTATGCCTTGCACCTTTGTGATAATTCATGTCAGAATCACAGAGCAGTTCATAAAACACCACGTGAGCCTCACACCGGCCTGTGAGCTGCACTTGCAGTTGTCAAAGAGGAATTTTCCCAGGGGAGAGATGTGTTGCCCAAATTCACACAGGAAGGTGGATGCAGAGCCAGGGACACAACTCGGCAGTCCCGAGTCTCAGTCCCATTGCTAACTATTGTTACCAGCAACACCTGAAGTTGCAACAGGGTTTCAAACCCTGGGCTTTCATCTGGGGTCTACTGCACCAGACAATGTAAGAAGACAGAGACCTTCCCAGTTCAGAATGCTTCCCAGTTAAAAGACAAATGCACAACCCTAGTTAAGGAAGGATGTACAGGGTGGCAGGAACAGGGCTGTTCATACAGACTGGCCAGGTACAAAGCAGCAGGTAGGTAAATTATAGGAAAGGAACCGATGATTTTCTAGTCATCTTTAGCTTTGCTGTTACTGTCAGTTTACCTTGTCGTCTAGGCTCATGAAACCCAGCACAAACCCTTCACACTGAGCTTCGGTCAGGGTCTCGGGGAGGACGCGTGGGGTGAAGGACATTGAAACGGAGATGCTGCCACCTCCTGGAACCACCTGCAACAGCGAGACAACTGTTCAGCAGCGCCGGGAGCCGCCCGGGATTGCACAAACATCCTCAGCCCTCAGCTGCTAAAACAAGTTGCACAAGCAGCGTGAAATCTCCTGGGGATGGGCTCCGCTCAGGCTTGCACTAAAATGATGACATGTGACAACAGAACTGACAATTATTTCAGCTGCAAATATCAGCGAAGCTGATCTTCAGCATCCACAGAGTTTGAGCACAGTCAAGGACCAAGTCTTGAAGTGCAAAAACATAGGTACCTACCTGTTTGTTCTTAAAAATGCCCAGTTCTGCCCACTCTTATTACTCCATGGCTAACTCAACTGATCCTCCCACAACTGACACCACTCAGAGGTACAAGAAACGTTTTTGAAGCCTTACAAGTCAGAATTAAGAGTATTTTACAGTTCAGATTACTCCTGGCTTATTTTTCATATAACAGCAGGGAGTTTAACCAAATGCACCAGCCAGCTACAGTGTTTTTTTCTGGGATTTACAGATTGAATAGATCCTGCTTTTTTTTTTTTTAGGTGCATTCTGCATGTTATGGTTAAATCCTGCTATTGCTGCAGGAAAAAACCTTTGCCATCTCCCTAAAGAGCTAATTCATGTCTAGTGAACACTGTAAGCTCAGAGGCCACGTGGCGTGTGCTGCTTTCAGGCTAGTGCTGTGCAGACACCAACTCCTCCGTTTCATTTAGGGTTGGACTCAACGATCTTATGGTTGGACTTGATCATCTTAAAGGTCTTTTCCAACCTAAATGATTCTGTGATTCATGTGATAACAGGGTGAGATGTTTGGCCTTGCTGTTCAGCAGAAGCAGAACTAGTTCAGCTCTCCTTGCACCGCATTGCCCTGCTCAGAGTGGTGAGGGGCACTTCACGCTGAGCTCTGCTAAAGCTCTGCCTAAGGTCTGGCAGGGCCAGAGCAGAACTAATAAGCTCTGTCACGTCCTACAGCAGTACAGGGGCTGTGTGTTGTGGTCTTAGACAGCTTAGCTGTTCAGACCTGGACTTAAGCCAAGTCTAGCCAGATGTGCTGCACACCACCTGAGCCAACAGACCTGCCTGGAGCAGTAGTAGAGGCAGAACATTTCTGCAGAGGAATACCTGAGTGACTCCATAGGCACCAACTCCACTCCTCATGGACCAAGCTTGGGGCTGGTGGCACCCGAGAGAGGCCATGTCCATAATGAGGTGCTTGTTTATCTGAACCATCTCAGCCTCCATCACCTCAGAGCTGACTGCAGGCTTCATTTCTTTGAGATGCTATTTCTGCAGTTATTTCTTTTATGTCATCTTTAGCTCATCCTAACTTGTAACTGAAACCCTTGGCAAAAAAACCCTCACTAATATTTAAGCATCAAAATTAACACAGTGATGTTTTGGCCAAGTCTGTCACTCACAGTTAAATGTTTCCGGTGCTGTCTTTACTTTATCTTATTCCTAAGGAACTGTGACACTGTGGCCCCCGTTTGCACTTTGAAGTTACTTTTGAAGTACTGTCTGTGGGTTACAACAGTTTGTCTAGAAGAGTTGTCTACAGAAAGTAGCCCTTTCCCAGCAGCCAGCTTTCCAGCCCTACCACATCTACTTGGCAAATTGAACCTGCTTAAATAACACACTTCCAAAGCTTCAGGCTTCTACCTAATGCCACACATTTCAGCAAGACAACCCAAGTGAGAAGAACAGAGATGCCACTCTAGGGAGCCCAGTACAACTGAACACTTAATTCCAAGCCTCAGTTAACCACTCAAATGTAGGTGGGACACTTTCTTTTTATCCGTTGACTTTGCCAAGTCTTCTTAACAGTCGTCATGAAGATCCCAGAGCCTCCCAGCCTCGTGTTTCACTGTTTAGCAGCCTCTACCTCAAACCAAAGCTACCACCTCCTTTATCTTTCTCCATCTCCTCTGTCCTGCAGAAAATATGCTAAAGCTAAGCACAAAGAAAATACAACAGCTTACTATCTGTCTTGGAGTAACAGAATAGGGACTGTCTGCAAGATCCCCTTCATGAGGTCGTATAAGTACAGAGCTGAATTTCTCTGTTGTAGGTTCTTGAGCGACAATTCCCTTCTCTTCACTGTCAGAGTCTGGAGGCTGCGGGGACAGAAGGGTGGGGAATGGTTAAAATTGTTACCCTGCAGAAGAGGAATGCAAGCAAAGTGTGAAGGGAAGTGCTGCACTAGTCAGTAAGTGTGGTCAGCTCCAGTTTCTTTCTTTCTGGCACAAAAGCTGGACATGTGGATGTCTCCTGTATGGTCCTTTTTTTTTTTTTTTTTTCACATGTAGGTTTGCTGTCCTGAAACCACTCCTGGACTCCTTGCAAAATGTGCATGCCTGGGTCCTGTTCTACCACAAGAAAACCTCAGCTGTGACCTCTCTGGCCCACTACACAAACCAGCACTCTAGGGCAATACTGCTCCCTTGTTCCGTAAGAAAGGTCAGAGGAGTATTCAAAACAACTATGCCTTCTGAGCTGAAGCGAAGAAAATGTGGGTTTAAAATCTTTTCTGTAAAGATTTTGTCAGAGAAAGGGACATAACCCTGCATGATACCTTCTCCCTGTCACTCCCAGCCCTTCAAGACAGTAAACTGCCATCTTATAATCAAACTTCACATGTACTAGATGTTAACAGAGTAACAGAACCAATCTAACTTTAGCACTGGGATAGGTACCTCCATGTCATGAGCTGCAATTCGACCTTTGCAGGTTAAATTCTGCTCGCTGACTACAGCACACATGGATACCACAAAGCACCCCTGAGAAAAGCAGACCTAAATTAAGGAGTTTTAGTGACTTTCAGGTAAAAATGGCATTCATTTTTCAATGACAGTATTTTTAAAAGTATCTCATCAGCTTCTTCAACAATTTTAAGGAGAAAAGGAGAAGCTGTAGAGTTAGGTGCTTACAGCTTGTTCTGGAAACTGATTGCTGATACCATCAGCCATTTACTCGTGGCAGTGCTTTTTGGACTGTGAGAGGAGCTGAAATTTCTTTAACAATCCAGCTCTTAGTTACACGTTCGATCGCGTGTTATTGTTTTCAACCTTTCATGCCAAGAAACTCATCATGTATCTCAGCAGCAGTATAAAAAAACAGGCTAAGAGCTGACCTCATCCATGGTTTGCAAAGCTGGATAAATGCTTCCGCAGGGAATGCCAGTTTGGTCCAACTTTAACACGATCTCTGACTCTGAGGTGCTACCTATTGATGCAGTCTCATTTTCAGACATGTCCTTAGGAGGAAAAGGGTCTCCAAAAAACATCAACAGGTCCACCAGCTTTTGATCATCTTTTTCTTGGTTGTAAATTTCCCAGTCCAGGCGGATGTCTGAATCAAAAAGGAGAAAGGACAGTTACACTTCTGGTCATCAAGAAGACTCGTAGCTTAGTGGTTACCAAAGAACTAGAATGTCAAGTAACAAATTCATGTCTAGCAACTGGATTTGTATTAAAGCACATTTTAAACTTAAAAATCTCTCTGAAGAGATAAAAAGACTAAACAGAGAAGAGCCAGATGATGCCAGGTAAGAAGCAGGTAGCCCATCTGATTGACCAGGACTAGTACTGTCAGAGGCTTGCAAAACCAGGACAGAAAATCCTGAATTCCCATCACTTCAATGAGTGAAACCCCAGACACAGCAGGATAGGATGTGCAGTTTCATAGTAACAATGTATAGACTCAATTAGATATATTCTACTATACTCTGGCCGGAGCTTCCCTGCTCTAATGTACAAGTAAACCTGTTAATTAAGGTGTTAATGGGTTCTTTTGTTTTTCATTATAATAAGGAGTGCGAGTGTTGATGTTTGATGTACAAAAGCCATTCTTACCAAATGGAGTGGGATTGTTGAGCTGGACCCTTCGAAAGACAGGAGGCCCTCCAGAGACATGAGTGCCAAACCTGAGGGAAGAACCTTGCTGTCAGCATGTGCAGAGAAGAAAAGTGAATGTCTGAAATCATTAAAGATTTGTTTACAAGTGGAAACAGCTCTGGCCATGCTGGCAGCCTGTTAAGAGCCACTGTCAGGTAAAGCCGTGGCCTATACCGTCAAGTTCAATATTGCCCTATTTAATCGGTCTCTTTTCTGCAGTTTTCTTAGTTGCCTTGGGTGTTTCAGGGTAAACATGTGAAGTCAGCTATTGTGAAACACTCTGGCAGTGGCAGCAAAAGGCTGCAGAGCGGTGGAGTGACCTGTGTCAGACACAGATTTCCAGATGCATGAGGGGTTTTGTTTATACATAGATAGCTAAAGCCATTTTCTCTGCCCTGTTACAGAGCTGACATTGCAAACACTCGCGGCTGCAGTATGAGACATTCTAAAGCTAATTTCTCTGAAGTCAGAGAGCAGCAGTCATGCTGGATGGCAGCTGGCCCAGTGTGTAGTGCCCTGGTCCACATAAACCAACCCTCACCCAGATGTGCAGAGGCAACTTGGCTATATGAGAGAGGATACATCTTCCCCTCCTCCTCTTTAGCTTGGAGCTGCTAAACAGCCCCAGGTCTCTCAGTCTTTCCTCATTAGAGAGATGTTCCAGTCTCCTCATCATCTTTGTAGCCCTTTGTTGGGCTCTCACCAGTAGTTCCCTGTCACTCTCAAACTGGGAAGCCAGGAACTGGACACAATACGCCAGATGTGGTCTCATTAGAGCAGACTAGAGGGGGAGGAAAACCTCCCTCGACCTGCTGGCCACACTCTTCTTCTTCTAGGAGACCACTGGCCTGCTTGGCCACAAGGGCACATTGCTGTCCCATGGATAACTTATTGTCCACCAGGACTTCAAGGTCATTCTCCATGGAGCTTAACCCTTAAACTGTACCAGTGCCTGAGGTTATTCCTCCCCAGATGCAGGACTCTACGCTTGCCCTTGTTAAATTTCATTAGGTTTCTGAGAAGACTTGCATGCAGATTCTTTTTTAATTATGCTGGCAGAGACAAATGTATTGGTGTTACAGCAACAGATATGGTTATTTTGACAGTCACTTTGCTGAGCTTCTCATTAGATCATAAAAAGATAGGAGGAGGTGTGTATGTTGCCTATAGTCCAATGGTATTTAATTCTCTGACAGTATTTTGCTCTATACCTGATTATACGTCGCTCTGTTTGAGGTCCTGTCATCTGTAGGAAGATTGGACAGCCTTTCACAGTCATTTGCATAGGAATTAATTTAGGTTGTAAGTGTCCCACCTATTAAAAATGAATTTTTGCTATTAGAATCAAGATAAAACTTTAGTTCTCTCGCTTACAAAATTACAGGTTGAAAACTGATTGGATTTTCAAATATTTTTGATTGGTTTCTTTTGACAGCATCTAATTCATACGCTAACAAAAGCTCATCTCAGCAGGAGAATGCAATACCTCATCAGCTTTCCTGTGGCTTTTCCATACAACATGATATATTGTACTGGTAGAGCAGAGTAGTGCACTGGCCAGCTACCAAACAGATTTGATAAATCAAAACTGCTCCAGGCATTTTAAAGGCACACGAAAACCTCCCCAGGGATAAACAGATTACCTGAAACCTAAATCACGCCCTGGAAGAGCAGAAATTTGTTCCTTACGTGTCACTGGAGGTAGTGATATAGCAATATCTTTGCTGACTTTTTTACAGAAGTCCTAACAAACTGAAATCTATTTTTTAACAGAAAGGAATCTGGGAAATACAACTGATGTAAAATCTGCCATAGGGAGACTTCACTTAAACCCGAGGCCCCACCTACCTTACAGACAAGATCATCCCAGTACTCTCCCCACATGTTGTTATAAGCTGTTATTTCTATGATTAGCTGCTGGAAGGCTTTCAGAGTTCCTGTGGAAGGTTGTATATGGAAAGCTACTCCCTTCCCATGAGACAGAACTGCTGCTGCAAACTCTGAAGGAGCACAGCAAAGAAGTGTCGGATGAATATTGAGGAAATAGAACAAGGTTAGTCTTTCAGAGAGTATATAGGACTATATTTTTAGCTGGTGTTAATCAGCCTAGCCTCATTGGCTTCAAAAAAAACCCTGGGATCATTTACACAACCCACTTTATACCACTTTACCAAAGCTCCCTTCTGCAGGGGAGTTTAATCTGGTTTTTTTTTGCGAGTTTGTTCTTGCAGAGATTATTTCATAGAAGGACTCCCTTCCAACAACCTGATCCAGGATTCTTTGGGACATGCAAGACACTAATTGGTGACATGAAAACACCCCTTCAATCTGAGAAAAATAAGCTGGAATTTGTGCTGACTGGTTATTGTTCTATTAACAGCTGCCTGTTTACCTCTGTCCACTCAACACAAAGAATGAATTACACAGAGCAAAGCCTTTCCACATTCTGAGTCACCTGGCCATTTAAACCAGTAAGCTTGCATGGAATCTGTCAGAACAGCATTATTCCAGTCTTAAGTACTATTTCAACAGCTGTAAAGCTCTGTCTTTGTAACAGATACCAAACACTATGGCAAGGTACCAATATATCCAAGTTTTATTTTGGATACAGAAGACACATCCATACTTTATAGCATTTTGCTCCCATTTTCCCCCTCCCTGGGTCTCATGTGGCTCCAAATATTATTATTTTTCAGTACAATGCATCAGAAATGATAGATGGGCTGTGCTGTAGCTTTCCATGGTGGGGAAAGTATCTAAAAGCCTTGGAGGGAGGAAAGCCTGCTGCAATGCTATCAGAAGACTGTGTAGGAGGGTAACAGCCAAACCTTATGCATATCATCCATACTGTGTGCTGGGAGTGAATGATCATCAGAATCACCCATCTGTGTTTCAGACTGCTGTTTTCAAGAAAAAGAAGAGGGAAGAGACAGAGAGAGAAAGAACGGGGAGGACAGAGAGAGAAAGAACGGGGAGGGACAGAGAGAGAAAGAACGGGGAGGGACAGAGAGAGAAAGAACGGGGAGGGACAGAGAGAGAAAGAATGGGGAGGACAGAGAGAGAAAGAATGGGGAGGGACAGAGAGAGAAAGAACGGGGAGGGACAGAGTTAAGAGAGTGAAAAAAGAAGCAGCAGACTAACCTAATGCTTATGCAATGTGGGCTTTCAAACTCCAGAATAAGCTGAGGATCTAAATCATTTAACAGTGCAGACCTAGCCAGATACTCCCAGAATAAAATGATGTGCCCAGCTGGCACATTTAATACTGAATGTATTAGTCAGTTGGCTTTTGCCTTGTATCCACTGAGGGAATTAACAGCCATTCTCATACCTGCCTGCGCTCTCCTGGCTGCATGTTTTGCAACGGGCCCTCTTCTTCCTGGGTAGCTTGAGGAGCTTGAAAAATAAAAATAATAATAATAATAAAAAAAAAAAAAATCACACCAACAATTCCTATCAAGGTGAAGAGTCTTGTAAAGTT
>JAAGNO010019898.1:8458-22418 GCA_033439905.1 Ceryle rudis
TCTCGGGTAATTAGTGACAGAACCAGAGGGAATGGTTTCAAGCTGAAACAAGGTAGCTTTAGAATGGACACTAGTAAAAAATTCTTCATGGAAAGAGTTGTGGGATATTGGCATAGGCTGCCCCGGGAGATGGCTGAGTTGCCATCCCTGGATGTGTTTAAGAATCGCTTAGATGTAGTGTTGGGGGATAGGGTCTAGGGGTGAACTTGTAGAATAGGGCTGATGGTTGGACATGATGATCCCAAGGGTCTTTTCCAACCTAGATGATTCTGTGATTCTGTGAAACACGCCTGGAGTTGTATACTCTCTTCAGATTTCCTTGAGGCAGTGCTCCTTTCTGGAAGTGGTAGTAAGGAGTTTGCAACCATCTAGTCTTTAATCTGTCATCCCATTGTGATGAGCTATTTTTTCAATGACTCACAGATGAGAAAATGATTGACCATATCTTTCACCCAAGGTAACAAATGATAATAATGTCTGGGTAACCCTGAGATATTCAGACAACTCTGTAGCAAGTGAGTAATTTTTTTCTTTAATCAGGAAATCGTAACTTTTGAGTGAATTTAAGAACACAAATATTCTCATATGTACATTTTTCTTTATTTTTTTGTCAACTCTCTATTCAGTGTTAATGACTTAAAAACCTGACTTTAACTGACATCTCATAGCTGAGTGCTATTTCTGTCTTGCAGTCTTGACTGAAGTTCCCCTTACCAGCAAAACAGGCTTGCATGTAGTGTGATTATCTTCAAAATTTGAAATACCTAGAAATTACTGAGCTATAATTTCAATGTTGATAGTCTGCTCTGATGCTTTTTTCTTTCTGGTCAGACCTTCAATGTTGTAAAATAATTGCTTCATTGGTCAGAGTATATGCAATACCTCAGTACTTCATGCAATTAGACCATGTCTCACCATAATTAAAGTATTCAGGATTACAGATCTTTATAAAGAGTGCAGTAAAATGTTTCTTTACCTGGAAAGGGCTCATCAACTTAAGTAATTTTTTTGGAAGTTTAGGCAGAATTCTTTATCTACACAGTTTTCCTGCTGTTTGCTCTAAAATTGCCTACTACTTGCATTAAAATTGGATTTAGGGTTTGTAACCAATGGGTTACATTCCCTGACCACTTCTGTGATTCATATATGTCACTGAACAACTTTCAAGAAAAATGACAGAAGGCTGTCACCCTAAGCTGGGTGGGGGGTAGGGAGTAGGGGGGCCACAGCCAGGGTGGTTAACTGAAGCAGCCAAGGCATTATTCAATACCATACTGACATCATGCCCGCTATATAGGGCAGGGGGTGGGCTGGACAAAGCACTTGCATCTTGGCCAGACCAGCAGGGCAGCACTTTCTTGGTTCTTTCTGTATTGCTCGTTTTGTGCATTGTTTCATTACTGTTACTGATGTTGTTGCTGTTACTTCTCCTTTTGCGTTGCTTTATTAAATTCTCCTTACCTCAGTTCACGGGGGTTTATATTTTACTCCCTCTACTTCCCATCTGGGCGTGGTGGGTGGGCAGTGAGTGAGTGGCCATGTTGTGTTCAGCTCCTGACCGTATGTCATAGATGTACTGTATTTTTAACATGGTTTGTTTGTTTGTTTGTTTGTTTTTCTTTTTTTCTGCATAAATCTCCTATGATGTATTTGCCCATTTTGAACATAGATGAGAAATTGAATTCTGTCTGCAAATTCCGTCTACACATTCTGTTGGAAAATAGCTTTCCAGAACAAAGTATTGCTTAAGGTATTTATTTATAAAATAAAATTCTTCAATAAAAGAATAAAGTATCATAAAGTCTTGGCATATATAGCATCTGCATTATGAAAATGTGAGCAAGCCTACTTCAACCAGGATAAGTCACCGAGTTTGCCAGAAGGTGTGGCCTTAGCTATATGTTCAGAATACCCAGCTCTGGTGTAGCTGGAAGTAAATGACAAAAATTTAATATATTTGCATCTAATGTGGCCAGTATATATAGGTTAACTTGTTGTGATATGCATCAAGCAGGTCAGTTTTTCTACTTTTTTGTCCAGTACTACACAATGGGATCAAACCCAAAAGGATTTATACCAGCTGCTTAATCATATGGGAGTATAAACTGCCATTAAAATCATAGTGTTACCAAGTGCTGGTTGCTGCCTTTTCTGTAAAATGTGTTGTATTCTGTCTTTTACCTGCTAGTCCCATTCCACAATCATGTGGATTAGCTAGTGAGTTTGCTGAAAGTCTGCTTCTTTTTTTTGAAGCAAAGTCTCCCTTTTGTGACTCTGGAATTTTTTAATTTGTTTAATTTCCAAGTATAAAGATACTCAGCATGTGTAGTTTTGGATCTTTGTTGTCCATTCATCTTTCTTAAAACGGGTAGCACCTTGGAATGTTATGAAGAACACCCGAATAGCCAGAATAGACTGATGTATTTCTTGGTAAGTCATTCCACTCTATCTAACTGTATCTACTTAAGCAGATAATGCAGTGATAAAGTTTCTGGAGTGCATCCAGTGTGTTAATGACTGAACTTGCTTGGAGCACTAACAAGCAGTTATTTCTTCTTATAACCTAACTATGGAAAGCTTACCTGTAAAAGATAAAAAAATAATTTGTAAAATAAAGTTTTAAAAGTAATCATGTCTGCTGGAGCAAAACATTTGATTCTAAAACTTTCAACCTGATGCAGAACTGGCAGTCAACTCTTCAGGAAACATAGCATTTCAGCAAGAAAAAAAGGAAAGTTTGGTTTGTTTCAGTAGGCCCATTCGTGTTGTATGTAACAGGTTTTACTACTGGGAATGGACACCTTCTTAAAGACCATGGAAGTAGGAAGCTGAGCAGAAGGTAGAAAATTAGTAATTTTTAATTTATTTTTTTTTTAGTAAAAACCCCTGCATTCCTGCAATTTCTAAGTATATTTACTGTGACTGTGGCTAATAGCAATGTCCTGATTTCCTAGACAAATAAGCCATGCTCTTGGATGCAGCTAAGCAGGCAGTATCCATGTCAGTCTAGTGAGCAGGAGATGTCAGTAACAACAGCAGGAAAGGATTTGAGGAAAGAATGAGGATCATGGTGCTGCATGCCTGAGATACTGTGGGGCATCTTCTCCAGATACCAGGTCTCCTTGTGGCAATACCAGCTGGAATAGACTGACTTTTCCTGGCTCATGGTGGAAGTAAGCTGTTTCCTTTCTTTAAAGATAAAATACGTTAAATCAGATGAATTATTGTGAATGTGGCACATATCATATTAACTGCTATATTTACATCTGAGTTTTTCCTCAGTCTGGCAGACAATGGGAAATTCCAGAGGCAAAGGGTGAGGACACAGTCATAAATATAATGGAGGTAATTTGACATCTCTAGTAAGAAGTGACTATACTGTCCAAATTTAAAAAGAGATAGCTCCACTTGCCTATACAATACCACCACAGGAGGGACATATCTCTTTTTGGCATCTGAATTTGAGTGGAACTCCTTGTACTTAGATTACCCTGGTTTAGCATTGTTGACATAAACTTTGGGAAAAGATAAATCTTTGTAGGAAATCTAATATGGCTGAGATAAAATCAATACAATTGTCTCAAATAAACACAGACTTTTGAGGAACTAAAGCATCTGGAAGGAAGACTGATGATCATAGCAGTTGCACCAATTACCCCTCTAAATCCAGTTGCTGATTTTATAGAAGAGTCAGTATCATAAATGATTCCAAACACTCTTTCCGTTTCTTGTGTAAAACTACATGGAATATGTTAAGTATGCCCCAAGAAAAAATCAGGTGATCGTATTAAAAATAATCAGTTGAAGATCCTTGCTTACAGCAGAGATGGGAAAAACTAGCTTGAATGTGTTCTTTAGGAGGCTTTTTAAAATGATTTATTGATGTAGATAATGGGTGACAGCTTAGCCGAATGCAAATTTTTTCTCAATCTGAACTGTGTTGTTGACAGTAAGTGCCAGAATTCATAAACTTGAGAAGTTTTACTTTGTCTTCTCTGAACTATAAAAACCTTAACAGTGTGATTAAGAAGACAGTATAGTAAATACCAAGACATTACCACTCTTAGACATTTTTTTTTCTTAAATAAAAATAAGTTATATGTCAATGAGTAAACCCTAAAGAAAACAGCTATGCATCATTAACACCTACTCCCCAAACTGATCTCAGAGCACTAAGAAGTCTGTTCTATTTTGGTCTGTTTTTAAAAGAGATACTGAATCAGTCAGTGAGTTTGATGGTTTAGGATTACATCACCCATCTCCTGGGGAAAAAAAAAAAAATGCAGCTATAAGTTGTTTCTCCCTTTTGATGGAAAAGAAATATTAATGAGTAGGACAGAGTCTCTGACAAATTGATTCCATTTAGTTGGCCTAACATGAATAGATCTTTAGCTGAGTGATACATTAATAATCTCTCCTTTTAGCCTTATGGAGATAGGTACAACTGTTTTCTTACTATTTTAAACAAACATGATTAAGCAATGATTCAGTGATTTGGCTTCATGAGCCAGATTCCAGTCTTTCATTCCAGGCTGAATCTGCATAGATGGTAAACTTATTTTGCCTCTTTCAACAAGATCAGGATCTAGCTTGGTGTGCTTCAACCTTGATAAAACTGCTTAGTGATGAAAGTGCAGAATTCCTATATGCTTTCAGGTCACTCTTCAGTAAAAAGCTGCCTAATAACTTGACACTTTTGACTATCTAGGCATCTATATGAAAAAATGAACATCACTTGCAAATCACAGGTCTGACTTGACAGGAAAGATATGAAGACTTGTTACCGGTCCGTAATAGAGAAGGCAATTCATGGATCCACAGTATCATTACAAATCATTGTACTGCCTCACCTCTATTATACTTTGTCTGATCCACATATTTAACTAGATATCTAAGGAAAGCACAGGCATTGCATCAGAAATAAGTTGATTGAAACATTCTTTCTCATGCCCATTCCAGCTTCAAAGAGAGCGATGTTAGGCAGCACACCTGATTTGCACAGCAATCCCAGAAGTCATTCCTGTGCAGGCACATAGACTCTGCCTCCCTCCAGAGAACAAAGATGTTTTTTTTCTGTTTTACCAGCCTCAGGGACTTTGTTCTGTATCTACTTTACAGCATAAACAAACCTCAAAATATTCAGAACTAGATTGGGATCTTTCTTGAAAATTTCTTAACTAGAAAGAGGCATTTTTGTTGGCTTGTGGGGACCAGTAGACTTGGTGAAAAGGCAGAGCATCAGAAGAAAGTAAGAAGAAGTAATCCAAAATTTCATAGTATCCAGGATGGGCAAATATAAAGGTGGGAGCTGAGGAGAGAAACAGGACAGGGAGGCTGGGTAGTGTTCGCAAGACAGCGAAAATATTGCTAAACTGAGAGAAGTGGTTAGTCATTATGTCCTTGCCTCTAGAAGCAGAGTGTTTACCTAGTCTGGTGTTAGAAACAACTGCAAAACTCAGTGACAATCCCTTCTGTCCCTCCTTTACTAGTTGATTTAGTAGTGTAAGAAGCTCCCGCTACAGCCATTTGTGTCATTAGTTCTGGTACTGGTGTCTTCTTTGGTGGAATTAACAGTTACAGCATCTCAAAGCTCAGTGTAGGATTTCATATAGAAAATTAATTTTTCAATTTAAAAGAATGGGAAAAAAAAATAGAAATATTACTAAGAGTGAAAAGTCAGGTACTTCAAAGCTAGGAAATACCAGTATTTGAGGCAATAGCAAGTAATCATGAAGATTTTATCAGAATGCATATGCATGAGGGAGCCAAATAAGATCTCTTAAGCAACTTGGCATCACATTTTTTTTTTTTTCCCTAAGAGTAGAGCACAGGGTTTTGCAACTTTAAGGATCTTTAAATGTAGACAATCATAACTAATATTACTGAAATGCTTAATCTTGGCATCCTGCTAAGATACTCATTCCCAGCGATATGTTATACCAATGATTTCTACAGGCGGAGTTTTGTAAATAAGTGTTTCCTTTTACCAGTTTAAAATTTGCTGCCTTTCACTGTCTTTTCATACCCTTTTGTTCTTATGAAGAATGCCATGCAGGATCTGCTAGATGTATGTTTTCTTTTGCAAATACACTTTTATATGCATTTACCTTATTTTGAATCTAAACAGCTCCAACTTTCTCGGTTTCTCATGCAGTTTATGAGCTGACATCCTTAAGCAGAAAAATAGCAATATTTTGCAGTCTCTGAGCCTTTCCAGGAAACTTAAAATTAAGTTCAAGATAGAAAATTGATGAACTGGTAAGGATATCTCAGAAAAAAATAGCATGATAGATCTAAGAAAGGGTAAAAGACATCTGGAAGAAAAGGTAGGTCAGTTTTCTGTGTTTCCGTGAAAAGGGGAAAAAGATATAGTTTACAATGGAAAAATGAAACAGAACAGTGCCAGGAAATATTAAATATTTAGCTACATAAATGCTGTGTTTTCTTAATCTCCAGAATTTTCACTGTATGTCCACATGCTTCTCTTCCTCCACCTGCCTCTCCCACTATATCATACAGGTAATTTTTAACTAGATGAGCCACCTTTATTGTAGGAGTCCATGTTGGCACAATCTTGCAGCATTTCCAAACTCATAGGTCCTAGATGCCTTCAGCTATTGCAGTCTTTGGTCTGTAGAAGAGGTATTAGCAAAAGTGCAGCGAGCAGGTTGAGCAAAATTATTATTCCCCACTCTTCAGACCTTGTAAGAATACAGAAAGCTGTTAGTATAGTGGCAGGAATCTAGCAGAGGTCTTCTGGAATGGTCAGAGAGCTGGAGCATGTGGTGTATATAGAAAGGCTGAGGGAACTGGGTTTGTTTGGCCTCAGGGTGAGGAGGTTGAAGCGAGACCTTACTGCAGCTTACACTTTCAAATGAGGAAATAGGGAAGGTAGAGTCAGACTTCTCTTGGAGGTGCAGAGTGGTAGGGAAAGAAACAGAAGCTGGAAAATAGGAAATTCTGATTTCATGGAAGGGAAATATTCATCATTGGGACAATTAAATACTGGAACAGCCTGCCTGGTGAAATTGCGGTATCTGTGTCTGGGAGGTATTAAATCCTACCTGGATGCAGCCCTGAGCAACCTGACTCAGTTGGCAGTGCTTTGATCAGGGCTTCTACTAGACACCTCCCCATGCCCTTTTCAAACTCAGCCATTCCATGATTTTATATAAGACCAAACAGATAGACTCTTGTGTGCAAGAAAAAATTACTTTGGTTTCGTAAGATTACACTAAAATATCTATACTGTTCACCCACTAAGTTACTAATACCCACGTATAATAGAATTTAATGGAAAATTTACAATCAAACACAATATAAAGTAATTTATACTGTCAAACAAACTATCTAAACCTTTTTCAGGAAGAACATACATCTGCTGGTAGCATATTTTAAGGTTCTTATTTCAGCATGCATTTTTCCTATGAAATATTTTATTAAGATCTAAAGATGTAATTCATGTTATTTTTGTGTAATTATAGTCCATTTTGAGGACACACTAATTTCTTGTTAATCCCAAAGGTAACAAATAATTTGGATAATATCCTGACTAAGGTATTTTTTCTGTTAACTACTTTTTGTATGTGCAGTCTAGTATGTCTCTGGTGATTTGTTTCTTTTGAATCACACAGTATGTTCCGTAAGTACATCATAAAAATAACATAATCATGATACTATCTGTTCTGTTACAAAGTATATGACAATATTGTGTTTATAGTTAAATACAGCCTCAAGGACCTCATACCAGTGCCAAACAAGTAACTTGTTTTCAATTAAGGACATCGTCTCTGTGCTCAGTAAACACACAGATTATTTATGTATGAGCTTGATGCTGTTAGAAAATGCCTATTAGGATCATCTCGTTCAGCTTTTGTTTGGACCTAATTAAAAGCAACAAAGATCAAGCATAATAATAAAAAAATGATGTCTGTAATAAACCTATGTCATAGATGGTTTTGTTAGTCCATTTTGTATTGTTGATAACGCGTGGATACTCCTAATGATTCCGTTAGAGTTTAAATAACAGAATTCAGCACAAATGTATTTCTACTGAGCAGTGGAAACATAATTTCTCTAGAACTGCAGCTGCTGTAGTTGTAGGCTCTTACTATCCCTTAGGGAGATTACTGTCTCTGCCAGCTGACTTAGTTTTTATACAGCCAGCGATTTATTAGATTGCTTTGCTCTTAAGTGTGATAATAGGCCTTATGCTTAGCAAAGTTTAGAGACTTCCAGTGCATTAATATTTTATGTCAATGACAGTCAAGACACATTTTGTTTACCTAACAAGACAAGCCAAGCTACAGCTGATGTGTATTGGAGATTAGATTTAACTGGTAGGAACTCCGCCAATTATGTCTTTAATGCTTTGCAATGTGCTTTATAATTGTAATCTAATAATTTACATATTTGATGTATCAACATTTTATTATAAACAGTACTGGTTTGTGTAACCCAAGTATTTATAGACAACCCTTTTTCTGTAGCCATGCTACTCAGTTCTTTGGTATTGATGTATTTTCTTTGGGTAGTTTATTAGATCAGCTATAGCAATATTTGGAGACTGAAACAACTCCCGTCTAGGATGCCATATAAACCTGTTTGGGGGATTCAGTTTACAATGAAATTGATTGAATGTTTCAATCTCATGAAAATAAACCTTAGGTGCTATACTTGTCCCGTATCCTGACCAAAATAGGGCCCTAGTTTGCTGTCACTCAGTTTCAGTGACAGTGGTACTTTTGGCTGACCAAATAAATATTTCAAATGAAGGAGTCCCATGCTGATTACTTTTTCCTTCTTCTCAACAAAGCAGATTTATCAAATGTTAGTGGTAGAAGACAGATAGTCAAGATCAGTGGGTCAGGTGTCTTTGTCATTGATTCATCATGTCTGAGAAAACCCCACTATCTTAGCTCCAGGGACAAGGCTGAACATATTTACCAAGAGAAATTGCACGTTAAAGAACTTGCTGTTTCTATTACTTAGGCTCAAGTATATCAGAAGAAACTCTATTAGATATAGGTTCAGCAAATACTAATATTAATAGTTGTATGGTTTCAGCTATGAAGGTGGTGTTTGTGGTGCAGTGTAGGAAGAAGCCAGGGAGACAAGGTTTAACTTTTCTTTTGAACAGTGTTGATCTATAGTAATAAACATTTAACCCCTCTATGCACTGGGTTTTGATTAGGCCATTGTTAGATTTAATTTCATACAGTACTTTGAAATAATTTTATTTTTTAAAAAATCTCTATAGCAGCTTAAGGTAACCCACAGGTTAATAGCTCAGATATATTTTTCTCTAACATCTCTGTAAATATTATGAAATCGAATAAGCAGCTGCAACAGCTCTATATTGTTTCCAAGATTAATTTTTAATGACTCTCTGTTTGTTTTAGTGGTTTGGGGTTTTTTTAATTATTGAATGTATGTTTTTTTTCTTTCACTGGCCAGAAACAGAGCTGACCCTGGAGTACATATTCATAATAATGTAGAGGGTAAATGAGATTTACAGTCTGCAGCCCAGTGATGACTGATCAGCTGAGTACTACAGTTTCTGTACTGTAATAATTTGCAGAAGGTATAAGGTGTTACTGCCTCCTTCCAGATAGCCTCATAGGAGAAGCTGAGGTAAGTTGTAGTCTTAGCCCTGGAGATTCCCAGTGGAATGGCCTGTGTGTTGATCAAGAGGCAGCTGATCACATATGTGGTAGATATAAAAACCACATGTTTAACACAGTAATAAAAGGGATGTGTGTCTGTGTGTATGTGCACATCTACCTATGCAAAAGATAATTTTCAGAAAAATTGAAACTTATATTAATAAGAATTTTTTCTACTAAGGTTATTTTTCTGTCCCACTTAAATTTGACTTCAGCATTGTATGTTCTTTTGGCATCCCCCTTGGGATCCACAGGCAGAGTAAGAGATATGATCAGTCAAAAAGAATAATGGAGTCTGCCCATCATTCAGCAAGCCCATAGACACAATTAAGAACCATCTCATTTATCTAGCATGGAGGTAGATGGGATTTGCATTTTCATAGCAAGTTAAAGAAAGGAGTAAACCCAGAAACCTACAGTAGATGTCCAAGATTATGTTTACAGGACCAAATTTTTAATAGCACTCTGTTTGAAATGCAGTTTTTGGGGTTGAATGATCCAGTTTTCCAATCCCATTTGGTACCCATCTGGATGTGTAGTTTGCAAAGCACTTTTAGATGTCTAGCCCTTGGTGTTTCTGTCACTGTGAAGATTTGTTGCTCAGTATATGGCCTCTAGGATGACCAAATACCACCCATGGGGGTGCACTGTTCCAGTGGAGTGGAGGCAAACCTTACAACTAACCTAAAAAACTGTTTTGCAGTGAATTTAGACAGTCTGGATTACCTCATGAGTGGTACTAGCCTACGCAAATGTCACGGCTGCGTATATGCTTATATTTTCTGGGGATGAAAATATATGTAGATGTGTATGTCAATTAGGCATGGTCCTCAGGCTCTTGGCAAGAGGCCAGCGTGAACTAGTGATGGTTAAAAATCTGAGTATTCCTCCTGTGAGGCCTGTGAAAACAATTTTTGTTTGAGAGGCTTTGTGAAGCTCTTGGTATAGCACTTACCCAGGTTGAACAAAGGGATGATGAAATTAGAAGGGATTAAATGATAGTTAAAAGACCCTTTAGGTCACATGCTTCAGCTTCTGCTTTTTGTCTTTATGGAGTGTCTGTAATCACACCATTTGACATTCTCTGTTCTGGTGGTCTTACAGAAGTCTTTCAGGAATTTCCTAATGAGGCTTATTTTATTATAGGTTTATTTTAACAGGAAAATAGAGCTTGTGTGCATTTTTAGAAAGTATTTTCTAATATTTATTTGACAAACAGTACAGATTTATTTCAGCCTACATTTACACACTTACTGCAAATATTAAGATGAGCAAACTTTTGTTTATACAATCTGGATGGAAAGAATGTGTTATAAATACTAGCATGGAAATAGCAATCTAGCTTATTTGAATCATTCATACTGGAAGTGCTTTGTAAAAGCATCTAGGAAAACTTTCTGTGTGGTCACCCACCTTGGAATAGGGAAGAATACTAGGCAATATCTATTTAGGCAAATGTCTGAGGACACCTAATTACAGCAAATCTTAAGTTAGTAGTAGACTTGAAAGCATTTGCACAACATTACCTATATGCATCATTCTGAAAAGAAATTATCCCTCAAAGATTAATATCTTTTTGTATATGACCCAAACAGAAATATATTAAATAAAAAAAATTGCTTTTAGTAGTTTCTGAATTCTAATGTTGCAAGAATATTGTCAAATGGCAATTGAATTTATTTGATATTAAAGTGTACTGGAGATCCTTTAAGCTATTTTTACTTAGACTGATATTTAATGAAAAATAATAGTTACCTTACATTCTAATTAGTTTCTTTTCCTGATTACCTGTAAAAATGAAATTAAATTTGAGCTTGTTATTTGGATTTATGTTGCTTGATATATAACCACTACTATGCATGTACTTGTCAAAACATGAGGAATAATTATTCCAAATGTATGTGACCTTTACTAGCAAACATTTGCAAACTGCATGATCTAAATATCTGTATAATGAGAATTGAAAGAGTGGAAAAGAAAATCAGTTACTGAGTTTTATAGAAAAGACAATTCCTCTAGAGATCTGAAAAATAAGACCATTTATTGTAGAAAGGAACTTTTAAAAAATTTATAACTTTATGTGAAATGTACCTTTAAAATCTATTACATGACAAACAAAACAGAAAGTCATGTCAGAAAAACTTTTAAAAGTTGGAGCACCTATTTCTTTTTCAGGAAAATTTCCAAAGTATACAGGAAATAGAAAACTTGCTCCGAGTATTTTAGTTTATTGAGTTCTCTACTCCTTGAAAATCATAGTAGAAATCTCCAGGGAGTCCTATAAAGATGTATTACATCATAAAGCAAACTAAGGATAGTAACCCATGTTATTAAACTGTCAACATACATTATACTACAATTTATCCACAATCCAACTCAACCTAAAACTTGACTGTTGGCAGAAATTTTAAAACATAAGACTAGTCCCTAATCATCTAAAGCCTAAGGTACTTTGGAAAAAATGTTATAGTAATCACTCCACTACTCCATTGCACTATGTGTGAATTTCATTGGTTTAGTACTGAAAATGCTTAACCATTACAAGGAAGGATTCTGAAGGATTACCAATTGAAAGATTTTATTATTGATGCTGTAGATTTCTTGTTTCACAGCATATTAAAAAAGGTTTTGTCATAACAGACATAATGACAAATAAGTTTTAAACCCCAGTGATTTAAACCTTGCTTAATTTCCATGTTAATATGTAACAAAAAACCTGATAAAATGACATTGTTCATAAAGTTTGCCTTCTCAACTAAAGAAAATAGGGCTGTTGTTTTGAATGCTGAAATACTGGTGATTCATGTTATGAATTATGGAAAGAATGATCACAAGAATTTCAGATCTGTTGATAGCACACAGTAAGAGAAGAAATTCCAGCTGTTTATATTAATCTAAAGCATCATTGTTAGTTTCAGTTACAGCAGTTCCAATGAAACTTGAGGTTTATTATAGGTATTCTTCAGCCAAAGTTTATACTGAGAGGTGTGACATGTAAGAGGCACCTGATATAAAATAAAGTATCTAGTCAAGTAACCACCAAGGAGAGGTCAGCATAGAAGACTCAGTACCAAACATTTTTAGTTTATTTAGGGGGTTTTGTGTTTGCTTTTGTTTTGTCTTGTTTTGTTTTTCTTCTCCTGCAGGTGGCTTAGGGGAGGAGATGTGGACAAAGGAACAAGAAAGCAGCAAAGACTAGCTTGACTACCTGAGGGAGCATGAGGAAGATTGGCAAATGGATAGATCTCAGAGTCTTTAACCTGGTAGAGGTTACAGGTGGTCAGAAGCATGAGTTAGGAGAGGAATGTGGGGAATGGTAGGAATTTGAAATCTATCTCCATTCCTCCAATACACCAATAATCCTCAAGTGTCTAAATGCTTCTGGTAGAAATTCAGCAGTGAAATAACAGACTGGATGTTAACTGTCACCAATATTGTTGTCAGTATTACTGCAGTAAAAATGAATAATTTGTAAATCTGTTCTTTAAAAATCTAAAGATTCATCCTCACTGAACTGTCAAAGGGTATATTTAACTGTCTTACTCATAGTGGTAAAGTATCATTCAAATTACGTGGCATAATATTCTTTTTAAACCGTCATTGCTCATGATAGCTGCAATTAGGTAGGGCCATTCATTTTGTATGGAAAATAAGGTAAGAGCACATTATCTTTTCTTGGATATATTCCTGTCCAACAGTCTCTCACAGCAGGAAACTTTACTAAGAACATGTGAAAATTGAGGAATAGAATGTTTAATGTAAAATTTATTTACAGTTTTCTTGAGCTAGACTGTAGTTGAGAACTTTCTTGCTAATGAGAAATTACAGCATGCAACACACTGCTGCCAAAGAAAGCATCTGTACAGACCTTGTAGTGTGCATCTAAAGACTAGTGTTTCCTGAATATATAATTTTTTGGATTGGGTTGCAGTTTGGCACACTCTTTTCTGGGATACTTCAGACTTCTGCCCAGGAAGTGATGATTGGGTTTTCCTTCATAACTTGTGGGGTACAGAAAGAAACAACTTGTCAACCCACAAAAGAAACTAAAAATCAGTAACACCCTCCAGCCTCTCTCTTTTCTGAAGTCCAGGGGCCTTTAATACTTTGAAGGTCTGATGGGCATCCTTACAGAACACCACTTCAGTGCTTTAACACCCCAATATAAGCATTAATGATTAATGCTTATACACAGAATTACACAGAATTATCATAGACGCTGGAATAGACCTTTGAGATCATCAAGTCCAGCCTAAGACCTGACACCACACCACCTAGCTAGAGCATGTCACTAA
>JAAGNO010019899.1:0-47469 GCA_033439905.1 Ceryle rudis
CAGGGAGGGGGTGGAGTCACCATCCCTGGATGTGTTTAAGGGTCATTTAGATGTGGTGTTGGCGGACAGGGTTTAGGGGTGAGCTTTGTAGAGCAGGGTTAATGGTTGGACTCGATGATCCCAAGGGTCTTTTCCAACCTGAATGAGTCTATGAATCAAAAAACCCTGCAGCTTCTGGAAGCAGGGAAGACATCTCTCATTAGCCAGTGAGATGGACAGCTCTGTGATTGAGAAGGAGCCTTGGATATGGTAGGCTGGACTCGTATTAGCAGCTCACAAACCATAACAGCTTGAGCAATGCTGGCTGCGAGTCTAAATAACCACCCAGGCAGGTACAAGAGCGAGTGTTAGGCACAGATGCCAGCTCTGTTTTGATGCAGCCAAGGCTCTGCTTCTCAGACTTCTTTCTAATGTGCTTCCTTTCTAATGTGTGTCCTCACTATTCTCTACCCTTCTCTTATTCTGGAAAAAAAAAACAAAAACCCACACATTTTTTTTAAAGTGTCAGTTTTAAAGTATCAAGCCTGAAGTTTTGAGCTGTTCTCCATGTAGTCTCTTAAGAAATAGCTTTCAAGGTTATGAAATCAGTAAAAAAAAAAAAAAAATTTACTCATAATCAAGCTCTCCTGCTTGCCTTTCAGGCTTAGAAACTGTCCCTCTATGTGTCTGGGGTTTGTGGGCTCAAGCTTGATGGCTGCTGTTGCAGGGGACAAAGTCTTGGACAAAAATAAAACCCTACCAAGTGTGGTGCTGCCTGTCAGTCACCTGTAATTTCTTTTGTTGACAACCCAAAGAGCTAAGAGCAGAGCAGCCTCAGCCTAGCAACTGTTCCCAAGCAAAGGACCCTGCGAAAGCCGGGTGATGGAATGTTGTTACTAATGCAAACTGATAGTCCTTGCGAGGGGATGGCAGCAGCCGGGGGCCGTTCGCCTCCTGTTGTTTCAAGGGAGCCTGTGGAAAGCAGCCTGGGTCAGGAGGAGCTGTTAATATTCCATGGCTGGAATGGCAAATATGTGCTGGCATTAATGAACGTGGAAAAATTCTGTGGTGGCATCCCCATGCATTTCAAAGACAAAGATCAGTGTTGGAAGTAATCTTTGCTTCCTTTTTTTTTTTTTTTTTTAATTCTTTTCCCCCCTCTTTTCTTTTTGAGTTTAAGGCAGCTAAACAAGAAATACGAGGACAGCTGAGCTTTTGCAGTAGGATGTAGAGGGGGCTGTCATATTTTAAAAGCTGATTATTTATCTCCACCTCCCTTATTTCCCTGGTTTTTCCAGTGACTGACCCTTGATGTCCTACTGAGACATTTTTGTTATCGTTTCTTAGGGAGAACTTAAAACGTCACAATTAAACCATTACCAAACATATTACTTTTTAAATTAACAACCTCTTCCTTAGATGCTGCCAATGGTTTCTGGGCTCTTTGTCCTGCTTTATTTCGACTGCCATCCTGAGATTCCCAGCTGGGAAGAGAAGATGGAGCTTTTCCTTTACTTTCTCCCCAGCCCACTCCTCTGTCTCTGGTTGTCACATGTCAGATTGGATTACACTGTGTCCCCAGGAGAGAGATCCTTGCTCTGGCATCACGAGAAACCGTGTAATTGGTGGTTGTGTGGGGGTGGTGGGCAGCAGGATTGGCCAGGCTGGGGCATGAGTGATAATCTAACCTCCTTTTACACTCCCAGAGCCCTGGCCGGGCTCACAGTTTGAACTGTAAACGATGATGGTAAGAGGCTGATAATAATAACAAGACGTCACCGTGGCTGATAATAATAACAAGATGTCACTGTGGCTGATGCCATTGCTGCTGCCAGTGGCCAGGAAGCTGGCAGCCCTCCTCGAGGGCCAAGGTGACCTCAGACGCCCTTCTGCGGCGAGATGTTTTGGTGACAAGGCAAAGCCTTGCTGGCACCGCTTAGAGAAAAGGCAGGTGTGCGATGGTGAGGAGGGAGGGGAGGAAGCTGCAAGGAACATTTTAGGCTCCTTTGCGTGAGGCTTTTCAGGTATAATTGTGAACGAGAGTGACTAATGTGAATTCATAGGAAAAATATGAATAAGAATGGTTAACTAAAGTGTGATATGCAGTGTGGGTTTTCAGCAGAGTGGGGAAACCATGGGGTACTGAAAGATTTCTGCTGTCTTTCTATAAGAAATTGGTAATAAACACGCAGTTAGCAAGAGAACACCTTTGCTGGGCCATCATAGGAAACTCAGCCCCAGTTAAAGTCTCAGCACGATGGACAGCAAGTCCTTGAGCACGAAGGGGAATTATGGTTCAGCTGCTTTGCCCATCATGCTGCAAAGCAGCTGGATGAGGAAAGGTAAGTGGGTACAGCAGGTCATTGCCAGGTCAGACCTTGTGGCCGGGTGGAAAATGCAGTGTACTGGCCGCAGCTGGGGTAACTGGCACTGCCTGGGACTTGGTGACATTTGGGAGCAGCCTGTGAAAAGGAGCATCAGAGAAGTGGTAGAGCCAAGAGCCCGTGTCCTCATGCTGCTGTTTGCCAGGGAACTTGTGCTGCTGCTTCTTTGCCCTTCACTGCTGCTGTTCCTGTTCGAGGGCACGAGCACCTGCGAAGGACGTGGTCTGGGAGTTCAGGCCACACTCAAATGGCTCTTACATCGAGGAATTTGAATTTAGGCATCTAAATTCATTTGTTTAAGTGAAAGTAGGAAGCCATTAGAAAGTAAGTCTGCAGTTCAAATGGTGGCTGTTTGGAAAAGTGTGTGAAAAAAAAAAAATTAATATAATACATACTTATACCGATAGAATATATATAAAAACTATATATTTGGCTATAAATATATAAAAATAATACATTAATTCCCCCAAAAATTGCACCAGCATTGTCACATCCTTCAAAATATAGTTACACTCAGAGCATTGGTAAAAATCAGCAGAAGAGGGAGATACTCGATGCTTTTGGAAAGAGATCTGTATGGATAGAAGAAAGAAGTATTTTGCTGAATACTGATGATTTACATCCTTTGTCATCTTCCTGACTACCTTTGCTGTTGAGAAGTCTGTTGTGTTGCATGAAGCGAGCAACCCCCCAGCACCATGGGCCTTCATTGCTGCAAGAGAAGCTGAGTCGATGATTTGGGAAGCCTGAAATGATAGAGTAATAGCAAGTGGTTAGGAGATGGATAAATGTTCGGATGGAATAACCTAAATTAGAACAATTTGCCTATGTGAAAAGGCAACTTCTTTGGAGAGGTTAGAAAAAGAATTCATCCGTTACAATCACTGGGCAGGGCTAGTTAAAGCTTGGCTCTGTTTTAAATGAAGTTATTGAATGAGTGACCATGCTGTTCGAAAGCAAGACTTTAGAAATGACTGGAAAAAAAAAAAAAAAAGATGGTAGATTAAAGGGTTTGGGCTGGAGAAAGGTGTGTTGCTGATTAGTTCAGTGCTTAAAGCCCAGGAGCTATTTTGTGTGTCTTGAAAATCTCTTTGGTAAATGACTGCAGAAAAGCAGTGCCGTTCAGAAACGTGTATCTGGAATTGTCAGTGGAGAAGTGGGTAAAAAGAAATAAGGAAAAGAAGAGAAAACCTAAAATGTACAGCTTCAGATAAAGAGACATGGCACGCTGCCACGGTATCACGGCAGACCCATCATCTCCGCGATGAATCACTTGTTTCCTGCATTTTCTTTCGGGAAAAGTTTTGCCATTTATTTTGGAATTACACTGGGTTGGGTTGGTTTGTTTTTTGAGAGATGCACACAATTTGGTATTTTGGTAAAGAAGAGCTTACCGGTTATTTATCAAAAGTGGTTTGGGGTTTTTTTTTGGTAAGACTTTATACATCAAAATTGCTATAAATAAAAGTAAATCCAGTCGCTCAAATTATAGACTTATTGTTACCATGCTGCAAATGTCACTGTGACAGAATAACAAACTTTAAAATACCGAGCCGCAGACATCTGTTAGTTCCTGAACTGTTACCATTATTTTGCTGCACTGAAAATGATTCTTATTTTTCTGTACCATTTTTAGGTTGTTTTTTGTGCCATATGGGCATCTTTTGATATTTGGGGAAAACTTAGGGTAGAGTCGCTTTGGTGCAGAAAACCTGAGTTTGAATGAATTCTTTGTTCTCCTTTGATTCCTAATTTGCACGGAGTATGGCCCATGCATGCAGGGGGAGGACCTCAAAAAGCTCCCTCTTTCCTGACTGAAAGATGATGTCAGATAAGGTGCTCTGAGCTAGGTCCTGGGCTGGTATTAGCACATATACAGCAGCTGAGGTCTTCCTCCTTTTCCTCAGCAACTAGCTCTTCTTGTTGAAATATCCCACCATAAATACAAACGTTTGGTTCATTGTCACCTCTGCCATGAAAAAAAACAGGCAGAGGATATGCGGGAGGTGAAGGAGAGAAGGATCTGGACCCCTGAGGCGTCCTCCTGCACACCCACTCATCCCAGTGTCAGCCCGCATGGGAACAAGGGGTATCAAACCTTGAGGATCCCCACTGGTTGCCTGGCTCTTCTGAGGAGGTCAAGCCAATAGCCTGGTGGACAGCTGGCAGGAGCAATGCCTGGCATAGAGTAGGGCTTGTGCATGTCACAGAGGTTAGGCTTACGGTTGGACCGCTGTGATCGGTGGTGTACGTGCCACATTGTCCAAAACCTGCTAAATTGCAGTGCTTATTTTGGAAAAGAGTGGCAATATTCAGGAGTCGCTGAAAGGACAGCTTGTCCGGTCTTCTACAGACTCGGCACAACTCTTTGGTTAAATCTAGTTTGTTTTTTCTTGAACATGTAGTGTTAAATTCTCAGGAAGACATTTTCTCCTGTATTTTAAGCTTAAATAGAGCGCTGGCTTATTTTTCTCACAGAAACGTGCTTGTTAGAATGCTAATTTAATACAGGCAGTTCATCACGGATTTCCAGTTCTCTGATTCATATGATGGAATCAAATTCCACTGGAGTTAAGTGAACTGCAAAGCATAGCCCTCTTCCTTCTTCCCTCCAGGCATTAGAAATGTGCTGCTGCTGAAACAAAAATAAGTGTAAGCCCTCATTGTGAATGGGGAAGGAGCCAAGCGTCTTTCTGCTCAGCTGACAAGCTGGGGAAGTCAAGAGACAACTTCACTTGAACAATTGGTTCATCGGCTGGATGAAATCTTGAGTTACGTGGATGACAAAACTATCAATTACATATATATATTTTTTTTAAATACATGGTATTTCTTGCAGCAGAAGCAGCATGTAGTAATTAGGGGTTGGGTTTTCTTGCTTTCACAGCTGAAGAGAAGGACTAGACTCCGATTCTAATTGACACAGCGTGAATTAATTGTACTCTCTCATAATGTAGCTTTAGAAATCGTTTGCATCCTACATGTCACTCTATAGTTTTCATAGATTATAAAGAGAAGTTTCTGCTAGACAGAAAAAAAAAAAAAAATCGTAGTGCTCCCCTCCATCCCCCCCGTTCCTCCTTCTAGTTATTTTTCTGCTTTGCTTGGTTGTCTCTGCGGCTGGTAGGCAGATTGCTGGAGAGCAGGGCAGGCAGCTTCCCAGCAGGCAGCAGCTAAAGCCCAGCAATGGGTGCTGTTGGAGACACCCTGACTTTGCAGGAAAGGCGGGGAAATGAAGGGTTGGGAAGGTGCTCAAGGGGGACCTGGAAGCGTGACATCTGCTCTCAGCTCTGCCACCGACCCTCAGAGCTTCTGCAAGCTACTGCAAAGCTCTGTCCCTCCCGTGTCTTTACTTGTCCCTACCGTTTCTTTTGGCACTTCAAGTTGTGCAGCCCCAGACTTGAGTCTTAAGCAAAATGAGAACTTTTCTTCCGATCCACAGATTTCTCCTTATCTACTCTCTACTTACTCAGTGCTACCACTAGGTGTTTCTAAGGGTGAATAGAAATCCTAGCCCTTTATTCTTCTTGTCTTCTGATTTATGCTCTGCAAGATAGTTCTATTATTTGAATCATAGTTCAATTTCTATCACCCGGCATCCTACGTACCCGTTTCTGTCAGAGAGCACCAAGTCAAAACCACTGCTAGAATATCACTAATGTTACGTACAGGCAAATTTCAGCTGACGTGTTTACCCTCCGCTTTGGGAGCAGTGTTGAGAGATCTCTAGTGATGACAACTGTCAGGCTTCACTTCAGAGTGATTCAGACTTTGTATCTTCAGCATCTGTTCCCCTTTCTTGCTATGCAGTATTTTCATTTCAATTTAGACCGAATTAGAATGAATAAATCTGAATTTATTAAGTAGCTTGCTTTTTACATTATATAGAATAACTATAGGAATGTAGAAAGAAAGTGTTAAGAAGTTGAACTCCTTAGGGGAAAGTAATTTTTTTTTTTCAAAGCACAAGCCCAGAATAAATCTGGATCAATATTTTGCCAGATTTCTCTGTCAGGGTTTCGCCACAAGGTACAGAAGAGATAATACATGTGACCTTTCACTAGAGCCTCCTGTTCACTGTACCACGCAACCTGCTGGAAAAGCATCATCCTCAGACAGGTGTTTTTTTTTTACGGCAGGTCTGCTTACGAGCATCTCTCTAAACCACCTTTCAGCTTGGACCGATCGTGGATTTTTGGAATCTTACTCTGTTTGAATGTTGCTTCCAGTGAATTTGAAGTAATCTCTTCTGAAATGTGTGAACGTTCGTGCCTGTAGACATTACAAACAGGGTTGGGTTGTTTTTTTTTTTCCATGTAGAGCTTTCTGAGGTGTCTGCCTAAGGAATGTGTAAGGGATTTTGTATCCCTGGAGAGATTGGGGACCAGAGTGAGCAGGCTGAGTGCAGTGTAGGAGCTGCTGGTGCAGTGTAGCTGTAGCCGCAAGACAGAGGCGTGAACCTCTTGAGCTTACCCCTTGAGATCATCTGCAAATTGGCTTTCTGTAGGCACCCTGATGGCATGACTCTGATGAGCTAAGAGACAGTAGCTTTCAGCTGAACCTATTCTTGGTTCCTGGCAGAAATCTCCATGTTCATACATGGAAGCTGAGGGTAAAGGCTCCTGTGCTGCTGGCAGTCTAATTATGTTCCGTCCCGGACAGCTTTGCAGGAGAGTTCAAACTACAAAACTCAGAATTCTTTGAGATAATATGGTTCTACCATGAATGAACCGTAGGATCAGGAAGAGCTTATCTAGGGGCTGGGCATTTCTGTCGCTAGAATAAAAACCTGTTCTTTTTATTTATTGCAGCTCCATAAATGTGATTTCTTAAATCATGAATACCCAGGCAGACTGTATTTTTTGAGCAGAGACTGAAAAAGAGCCTAAAATACGTTCAGAAGAATTAGCTGGCTCTTATTTAGGAGAAGATCACATAGATTTTTAACTTGGATGTGAATGTATGTTTGATGAGATGATCGCTGCCAAGAAGATAAGGGGGTTTACATTCACCCGGTCTTAGGATGTACATTACAGTCCATCCATGACAAGGAAAGATTTGGCAAGTCTTGAAGGGACTGAAAACTTAAGTAGCTGTTACAGAGTGACTCTGCAAGATTTGCTCTCATGGTATAACTGGGTTTGGCTGGGACAGGGTTATTTTTCCCAAGGAGCTGGGAGGGACCGTGGCCAGCAGAGCCAACTGAACCAGCCAGTGGGTTATTTGATACCATAACTGATGTCATTCCCCCTGTATAAGGGGAGGGTGGTGGGGAAGGCGTGTGATTTGAGTGTGTGGCAGGAGCAGGGAAAGTGTCGTTTCTGGTGCGGTGAGCGCTGCGTTTTGTATCACTCACTTTATGCCTCGTGCTATTAGTGTTATGGTTATTACTGCTGTTTCTGCTGAAAGCACTTCTGTAGTCACTGGTAGGACTACTCAGACTTATTAAGGCATAATTAAAATTCCAGAATGTAGACTATATGCTTTAGTCTGTGAATGATAAACTTGGCCCTTTTCTTGCGTGATGATCTAGTCCGAGTACTTGCAGCATCTTCATGGGCTCAAAAGCCTTTATTGTTAATTTGCAAGTAGGCCTTTTCAGATCTCTTAGGGTTCTCTTTTCATAGCTAGATGGAGGCTTGCTATGAAAAGAAGAAATCATGTCCAATCACATCAACCAGATCAGCTGATGATCAAATGTCTCATCTCAGTAACAGGGACGCAACTTCTCCAAAGTCCTTAATGGCTGTGCGATGGAAAATGGACTTAATAGAAGCTTCCTGTGGTTGGTTTGTTCCCCTGAATGGTGCAACGTTAAGCTGGACCCTCAGGATGGCTTGCAGTTAATAAGCAGTATCCATAAAGTAATGATAATTGCAAGAGTGATTTTAAATTCACAAATTATTCCATCACTAGACGGTTATTTTGCTGAATATATGTGAACCAGGATGTAATCAGTGCCAATTATTTATTTTTCTTTGCCTTGCTACTGTAGCTGTGTTGATGCTAATGTAACTCTGAGCAGCAGTGACTCTGAATAAGCAGAAACTATGGTCAGAACGTACAAGCAGTGAACATCATTGTGGACTCTCCTCTGGAGACTTTACCTTTCTCGATCTGTTCCTGTGTGGGCTGCCCTGGGTGACCCTGCTCTGGCAGGGGGGGTTGGACTCGATCGTCTCCAGAGGCCCCTTCCAACCCCTGCCATTCTATGAGTCTATGCAACTCCTGTATGGACATTCTGTCACCCTGCAGGGCCTAAGGTGGAAAATACTTTTCACGTTCCCACCATGCTTGCACAAGAATTGAATTCAATTCAAACAGGTCCTCAAATGGGACCAGAGGCTGTTTCTGAGATGGGTGTTCACTGCCCAGCACCCTCATGGGCACACCAGGGAAGCTGTGGACAGGGGACTTCCCAGGGTTGTGTTTCTGCTCCCAGCTGGGTGTTTTGGGTACGCTAAATATGTTTTTTGGGACAGATAAATTTTTGCCGTAAGGCAGAAATCTCCTACCGACTCCATTAGTTCTGAGATAGGAAGTTGTGCTTCCAGGTCCCTCAGCGGGACCCCTGAGCGTAGAGATTCCAGGCCACCAAAGAGCTCAGATGCTCATTGCAATCTGTAGGCTTTCCGGTAGAAGAGCTTCTTGGGTATAGAAACAATAATGCCCCTTTGCTCAGTTCGCTAGCTTTATGCTCTCCCCTCTCACTGTCTCACAGCTCCATCTGTTTCCCCAGTTTCCTGTTTGCGTGCTCTTCTGGGCTGATCATCAGACCTACCCCAACCATCCCCACCGGGGAGAGCTCCTTCAGATGTGTTTTCTCTCCCTTAGCCTTGCTCTGCAGTAGTGCAGGTTTTGGAGTCGTTTCCTGACCGCTTCCCATCCCTCTTGCTCTTGAGAGGCTTAGGCTTCTAAAAGAAGGGTGGACTGACAAAAACCTGCTAACAAAAACATGAATCCTTTGTTTTTCAGCTGGAAAAGAATGAAGTAAAATTGCACTGGAAAGATAAAAATAAGTTGCTTCTCCAAATAGACTTTAAATGACAGCAGCAGAGTAGTAAATATTATTTACTTCTAAGTCCTACAAGGGAAGTACAAAATCAAGTATGAAGTCAGTCCCAGAGAAGCTGCCACCACTACTGCTCTGCACATCTGGCTGCTTAGCAGGACCTCCAGTAATGATAAATTCATCAGTATGGTCTCCCCATTATCACGTAGAAAAACCCCAGCACTTTGCACCTGAAAGTCCGTGCTGGGTGTGCACTTTGCCAGCTTAGCAAAATGTTCCCATCTTATATGCTTTAACTGGAATTTCATTGTAATTTAGCACAACTGACATGTTCGTTTGAGCCAAAGAACTGTTAATACCAGAGTTAAAATAATTCTCTTTACGCTTGAGCTCTGGGGTATTATTTGCACTGGTTGCTTTTAAAGTTCCACGCTCCTGAGCTAAATATTCAGAAATGCTGAAGAACTTCAAAGGGTCATAATGCTCAAGTAATCCAACAAGTATTAACAGTCTCCCCTCCCTAAAAGAGATTCGTTACGTAATTAATTAATTTGCCATAGTAAATAATCCGTTGACATTTACAACAAGCATCCCTATTGGAGGTTGAATTAAATATTAAGTTGCACGTAAAACTATAAATAGTAAGAAGTTCGACGCCAAGCAGTTTCAAAGTACTATGGAAAATAGATGAGTGCTGGCTACGTGAAATAAACGTGTAGATCTCAGCAGGATGAGCATGTGAAGAGCGCAGCTCCCTGCGAAAGTAACCGCGGAGCAGACCTGCCCAGCAGCCTCCTGTCACACCAGCGGGAGGCACTGGTCGGTATCTCCTACCTCTGGCTCAAGTGAAGAGTCTGAAGTTTGGTTTTTAACAGCTTTAGCTTGTCTCAGCTGTAGGGAATCTCAGCACGAAGGGAGCTGAAGATGGATGAGGTTTGACTTGGAGGTGTGGGGCATCCTATGAACATCAAGCTTAAGCAGGAACACAATTTGGCACAGCAAGCCAAAAAATTAGACAGAAATGCACAAAGATATTTAAAAGGCTAAAAAAAAAAGGTTAATTATTTCTCTAATTTATTCTTTTACTTAATATCAGAGCAAGCAACATCTGATGTCAAAGACCCGGACAGTTTTAAACAAAAGAAGCAGTTAGAGAGCATCTGGATTTGTAGGATGGTTTAAATAAATTAGACCCAGCTCCACCAAGGCATTTAAACCAGCTAGGCGTACCCATAGGTATATTCTGCTTGGCTACTTGGGTTTGTTATCCTAGTCTCTTTGATTAGTTGCTGTCTTGAGCATTTTTGTCCCTCAGTGGTGGCCTTGCGGGTGAAGGGGGTGTGGCCATTGCCAGACAGTGATTTGAGGACTGAGACCCATTGGCTTTGTATTCTGCTCATGAATTGGTGAAATCTCTGACGTATAAAAGAAAACATATAACTGTTTAAGCAAAAGTCTTCAGTTTCTACTTCAAGGGTGAGCATCCCAAAATTTACCGTGGCATCTGCCCAGGGTTGTGGGTTCTGCAAAGCTCTACTTGAATTCTGCTCTGTTAGGAGCAGATCTATGAAAGATTTCTTTTCGAAAGGTAATGAAATGCCAAAGCTTGAGAGATTTAATTTCATTTAATTGTTTGAGCTCGACTGAGATCTAATCTTTAAGCAAAAGAGTTGAAAATGTCCTGTGTATGTCCTTTCTTCCCCAAAGCAGAGCATTCCTGCGTTCAAATGTTTGCTTCTTCGTTTGTTACGGTAACACAATCATTAAGGAGATGTTAATTACATCCTCAATGCAATTGAACTGATGTAATAAACGATCATCTATCTTTTTGTTAGACTCCAAGCGATTCTTTACGCCTTCCTTGTGCTCTGATGTTGTTTACATGGTGTAAGAGCTTAAATTTCTTATTCTTTCTGGCAACAACTGTGAAGTTGTGAGTGGGAGAAGGCAAGTCACCTAATGTTATGGTCTACATGAACATTTCGAGTGGATGGATATTTATTTTGAAGTCCTATGATCCTGACAAGACTAGTGTCTGTGAAGTCAAGGAGAAACAACATGTTTCTGGTCACAAGCTTGTGTTTCTGGTCTGGCTTTTCTACTTGTGTCACTCACCCAAAGTCGTTAGTCAGCGCTCTCCAAAAATCAGCTTTTTCGTTGTAGAAAGCAAATCAGCTTGTAAGAGCTCCTGGCCAGCTGTAGAGTAGTTCTGTTTTACTGCAGCAGCATTTGCTACAGGTTGTAAAAGGTATTGCTTAATCACCATCACCACTGGATTAGAATATTAACTTTCTGTCTTGGGTGATTTGAGTAACGCCACAAAGGTAGGTAAAAATGGGCGCTCTGAGGTGCGTGTGCCACGAGCAGCACCTGCAGCTTCCAGGAACAAATCCTCTTCTTCAGGAAAGACCCAGCACCTTCTTTAGGAGACACAGACTGCTAAGGGTTTGAAGGTTCTGCAGCAACGTGTGCCGCACTGCTGCGTTAGATCGCATCTCACGCTTCACTTCCATTTTTCTTCTGCCATGCTGAGTATTAAGGTTAGAAATATTCGAGTGGCATTTCCACCTTTCTTACCTTCATCAGCTTTTCCCAGTGTCTTCACAGCATGTGCCCCAAAAGAATTTGGGTCTTCACTGCTGTTATTATTCAGGATAATACCCCCTGTGTAATTCTAATGCAGGCAAAGATGCTAATAAAATTAATATACTGTAAGTACAGCCGTAAGTATCCCCTGTGGAATACTTCACGTGCTCTGGAACAGGCTTGTGTTTAGTCCCCTGATACAATGAGGAGGTCTAGAAGAATGGGAAATAACAACACAGCCTGCAAGCTCCTGCTACGCCAGCTATTTCGTGCCAAATGTTGTTCTCAGGCACCTGGCAAGCACAATTCTTTTCGTTTTCCAAATGTCAGTGGCTCAGCCAGCTCCTCAGGACATTCCCTCCCAACACAGGGACACTCGATAGGTGCGATCGGGCAGCTTCTGGCCGCCAGCCTTGTTCCAGAGTCACGTGTGCAAACTGTAAGGATGGAGACGCCTCTTGTTCCTCCTCTTCTCTTCCAAGTGGTGACTTTTTCTGTCGTCTTTCCTGTTTATTTGACTCCACCGTCCGTACTTCACAGCATCTCAACGGGGCTTTGATAGATGCTTATTTAGAATACTGAAAACACTCCGCAGGTGCCTCGGCACTGCAACTGGTTTCTGCTGTAACGTGCAAAATACTGATGGGCTTCTGTGAGCACCCAGCTTTCAGAGGCTGGCACAGCTGTGGGCATGTGAGCACATCTGCTCTACGTGCCATTATTCATCACTGCCATCTCCAGGACACAATTCTCCAGCCCCAGCGGTGGGGCGAGCGTAGGTGTCAGGAGGTCTCTGCCTGCCAGCACTGCTCTACCACCTCCTGCTTCCCAGCTGTAGGGCACGTTGCAAGTTCTCCACCCTAAAGCTTGGACCTACAGCCGGCTGGCAGTTGTAATGGCATCAAACAGCAAACTGCAAGGAGTCTTTGTCACCACACCGAGGGTTTCCTCGGTAGGGTATTTGCATACAGCCTCTCTAGCTCGCCTCTGAGACGCAGGCACAGCTTCTGTGGACACAATATAACTATACGAATAGTCTTTGAGGTTCTCTGACTCGTAACCTAAAAGCACTTGTCATTTCCATCCGAAATAAATGCAAACAGTGCTTCTTCCTATGCCTGAAAGTACAGTTTCTTCAGTGCTTTCAGCATCTCCCATTTCAGTGTGAAGCATGAGAGATGGGTGAGAGCAGGGTTTTGAAATGTCAGCCAGCTAGCTAGGAGTCAGAAGGTGAATTGAGAATGTTTTTCCTTTATTTTTTTTCCTTCCTTTGTAGGACAGCATCTCAAATATGGGAACGCTTAGCAGTCCGTACCTCTGGCAGCTGAAGCTATCCTTTTATTTTTCATATCAATCACTACAGGCTTGCAAAGTAAACAGCGATTGAAAGTATCTGATGCTCAATAATAATAATTAAAAAATGTATGTGAAAGTGTCCAGCAGCATTAGTGATAATGGCTTTACAGCTGGCTGTATGCTCTATGCATCCAGTCTTTTCACTCCCCGGCAGCTGGAGTAGAAGTAAAGTATAGAGAGTAAAGTATAGAGTAGGGAAGTAAACTGGGTAAGGAATGGAGCTCATCTGTCTACCCTGAGTCTCTAAAATGTCTCTGCTGCCTTCAGGCTGCTTGACTGAGAGAAACGGCCGCAGTTACCAGCAGCAAAGAGTAAAAACTGCTGTTTCTTCCTGTCTGAGAGGAAAGGACACCGGACAACAGTTTGTGTGTGTGTAAAATACCCCAAACCCTGCCCTCCCACCACCTTCCCTGAAGCAGTGGGGCTTGGAATCCTGTAAATCCTCAAAGGTATGCAGGTGTCCACATGGAGGGAGGGGGAGGAGGTGCTCCAGGCGCTGGAGCAGATTCCCCTGCAGCCCGTGGTGAAGACCATGGTGAGGCAGGCTGTCCTTCTGCAGCCCATGGAGGTTAACAGTGGAGCTGATCTCCACCCGCAGCCCATGGAGGTTAACAGTGGAGCTGACCTCCACCTGCAGCTCATGGAGGACTCCACACTGGAGCAGGTAGATGCCCAAAAAGGGCTGTTACCCTGTGGAAAGCCTGTACTGGAGCAGGCTCCTGGCAGGACCTGTGGACCCATGGAGAAAAAGGAACCCATGCTGGAGCAGGTTTTCTGGCAGGTTTTCTGACCCTGTGGGGGACCCACGCTGGAGCAGCCTGTTCCCGAAGGACTGCACTCCATGGAAGGGACTCATGTTGGAGCAGTTTGTGAAGAACCAAAGCCTGTAGGAAGGACTTGCGTCAAAAAGCTCACAGAGGACTGTCTCCTGTGGGAGGGACCCCGAGATGGATCACAGGTAAAGTGTGAGGAGTCCTCCCCCCGAGGAGGAGGGAGTAGCAGAGATGTGTGATGAGCTGAACACAACCCCCGTTACCCGTCCCCCTGCGACAGCGGGGGGAGGAGGTGGAGAGAATTTGGAATAAAATTAAGCCTGGGAAGAAGGGAGGAGTGAGGACAAGGTGGTTTAACACTTATTATTGTGTTCTGAGAGGATTCCGGTGGAATATTGAATTAATTTTCCCCGAGTCAAGTCTGTTTTGCCTGTGACAGGACTGGGTGAGTGGTGTCCCTGTCCTTACCTCAAACCACGTGCATTTCATTGTGTTTCCTCCTGCCTGTGCAGCTGAGGAGGGGAGCGATAGAGCCGCTTGGGTGGGCACCTGCTGTCCAGCCAGGGTCAACCCACCACACCAGCCCATCTGGCCATCGGTGCTGGTGGAGCACTGTAATTTCCTCTCTGGCTGCATCAACTCCCCGTGGGGAAGTTGCATGACAATAACACTAAGCAAGGGAGATAAAGGCAGTTGAGGTGAGAGAGTCGAGGATCCGTTAGCAATATTCCTGTGGCGAGCAGATGACTGAATGTATTTCCAAACGTTATGTAATTCCTTGCGTGACTCACAACGAACAGAGTTTATGGAGCACAGGCAACATTTGGTACAGCAGCGCATCCGTGGAAAGATCAGCGTCTTTGTAGTCCTGGGAGATGCTCGTGGAGAAGTAACCCTGCAAATTTCCATTAATGCTCTTTCAAAATGGGGAGTGTGCAGGATTAGACAGGTTTGATTTATTTTTTTTTTCCTTGTTTTATCAAATCTTTACCAGTAGCAGGAAAATCCCACTGTACAGGGTGTTTTTCTTAAAGCAGCTTTACACAATGAGTCGATTAAAATGTCCTGCTACCATGTCTGCATTACTGACTTCTTTCAGGAGAGCTCAAGCCAGCCTGCTGGAAGAGCAAGCTGTTGTTTTCTGCAGCTTTTGGACAGAGATGTTTTGCTAAACATTTACTGAAAGGAGGCATCCTGGTAACTTCCATCATTCCCCTGATTTAAAAACTGCATCCAAGTCTATTGAATATCTTCAGCTGAGAAAATGAAAGAGGTGTACACCTGTTGTTGAAGACCTGACTCTTCCTTGGTGTTGCTTCTTGGGTTTTCTTTGGGCTTCTAAGCCATCTTTGTTGTTCTTCAGCGAGGTGTTCTTGTGGCACCGCCTGAAGCTTCCCAGACCGCTTCTTGCTGGCACTGCTTCCTGCACCGCACACGTTCTGCCCTTCAGCATTTGTGGGGTTTGGCCGATTATCCCCCTCCACTCATGCCTGCATTCAGTCAAAATCCCCACGTTCTTCTCGACTCACTGCAGCTCACGTTTTCTTCTTCTTCCTACCATCTGTCTTGTCCTAACGTCCTCCTACCTTATTTTTGCAGTACATCCTCATTTCAAGTTTCTCTTCCCCGTGTAATTTAGGTGTTCCTGGAAAGAAGGGCTCATCCTCCAGTCACCCAGCTCCTTGCCTTTGCTGCTCTGCCCCATGCCCAGGTTCCATCCCAGTGAGCATCTGAAATGGGCCGCAGGGACACTCAGCACACGTTCCATCCATAATCTTCTCCAGACTAAGAATACGCCACACCTGAAATCCTACTGTTTCCATAGTAATCGAATTCAGAGGCGTTATTCTTACAATTAGAAGATTTATGTGGCTTTTTTTTCTCCATGCCTCATTCGAATCTCAATTTTCATGCAATTTAAATCCATCTGGTTTTGTCCTAATCCCCACGGATGTAGAAAGCAGCTTTCCAGAGCAGCTGTTTGTGTACTGAGGACAGTTACTTCTCAGTCTTCTACCCTCAGTGTATTCCTATCTAACAAACTTTGGTTTCTTTTGTGCCTGACATTGTCCCTTTTCCCCTCTGTAAAAAGTCCTTTTGCCTCTTGTGAACACATAGAGGTCACCCGCAGCTTTTTCTCCCCCGCCCCTCTGAAATGCTGCTGGTGTTCCATTGGCAACGTGGCAAGAGCTCCTGGGTAAGAATGACATGGGTGACATTGTTGTGGGTGTTTTCTACAGGCCACCTGATCAGGAAGAGGTTGTTGATGGAACCTTCTACAGAGAGCTGAAAGTAGCCTCACAATCACATGCCCTGGTGCTCGTGGGGGACTTCAACCACCCTGACACGTGCTGGCTACACGGCGAGGCACACGCAGTCCAGGAGGTTCCTGCGAAGCAGCGTGACTTTCTGACGCAGATGGTGGAGCAGCCAAGGAGGAGAGGTGTGCTGCTGGACCTTGTACTTACACAGAGGGTATGGTTAGGGATGCAAAGGTTGGGGGCTGCCTTGGCTGCAGTGACCGTGAGATGGTGGAGTTCAGGATGCTGTGTGGAAAAAGCAGGGCAGTAAGTAGGATTGCAACCCTGAAATTCGGGAGAGCTAATTTTGATCTCCTCACAGACCTATGTGGAGGACTGTCATGTACTAGGATTCTAGAAGGTGGGGGGGGCGGGGGGCAAGAGCAAGTGCAAGTGCAGGGTCCTACACCTGCAGGGGAATAACCCTGAGTACCAGTACAGGTGAGGGGTTGACCCACTGGAAAGCAGCTCCACAGAGAAGCACCTGGGAGTCCTGGTGGACAGCAAGTTAACTGTCAGCCTCCTGTGGCCAAGAAGGCCAATGGTCTCCTGGGGTGCATTAAGAAGAGCTGTGGCCAGTAGGTTGAGGGAGCTTCTCCTCCCCCTGTACTCTGCCCTAGTGAGGTGACACTGGGATTACTGTGTCCAGTTCTGGTCTCCCCAGTTCAAGAGTGACAGGGAACTGCCAGAGAGAGTCCAATGGAGGCTGCAAGAATGATAAAGGGACTGGAACATTCCTCCTAGGAGGGAAGACTGAGGGATCTGGGGCTGTTTAGCCCAGAGAAGACTGAAAGGGGATCCGGGTTCCACCTCAACGTAGGTACAAGCTCCTTTCCTGTGAGGGTGGCAGAGCGCTGGAACAGGCTGCCCAGTCTCCGTCTCCGGAGACTTGCAGAGCTCGCCTGCACGCGTTCCTGTGCAACCTGCTCAAGGTGAACCTGCTTTAGAAGGAGGTTGGACTCTATGATCCCAGAGGTCCCTTCCAACCCTGCCCCTTCTGTGATTCTGCCTTCACCGTTTCCATGGCAGCTGGTCCCATTCTTTTGTGACTTTCTCGTCAGTGGCCTAAGCAAAACCTAGAACTGTCAAAATTAAAATGCTTAGAATATTTTTGAAGGCTGGGTGGTATTACATGATAAAAAGTACTTTGCAGCTAAAAATAAGTAAGTAATTAAGTACCATTATCTTAAATTACGATACTTTCAGAGGTGTTCTGTGGCACATGTCCTGAATATAGTAAAATTGCAATGTTAAATACAGTTAATGACACTGTTCCAGAAGTACAGAACGTAACGCTTTAATTAACTCAAGAGTTACTGCAGCCTGACTTTAACCAACTTTTTCCCCCCTCCTTCCTTAAAAGTTCGGGCGTTTCGGCTGGGTGTCCTTGGAATCAGTGAACCACACCTGGAAACTGGGGAAAGACACGTCTCCTCTCTCAGGGTCATGTATTGGCCTCAAAGGAAATCGGGGATCGTCGCGGATGAACGTTCACCTTATTACCGTGAAAGGTAACACCCGGCATTCTACTCTTTCACGCTATTCTGTATTTGCCTTCAATTTGGATAAATTAGCATTAAAAAAAAGGAGGCAGCGTTCAAAATCTATGGCTAAGAATTCACCTCTCTGTCACTTATTGCTCTGAATTAACATCGCAGCCACATAGGGGTGTAAAACCTCATCCTTGTTAAACGTGCGTGCCCCAACTTCCACCGGGCCCTGTGATTAATCGGTGTGAGACAGGGAGGAGCACCCATGAAAGCTCAGGCAAGTGAGCCAAACCACTAACAATCCACGGCCTTGTCCATGAAGTCCAGAACTCATCATACCACACCGTCCCAGTAAATCACAGCCCTCGACAGGACTCCTTGGTCTCCTGAGTTGAGAAGCAGCTTCAGCCGCATGGCCAGTCATTTTCTTACTGTGGACACGTGTGGTGGAGTTCATAACCCAGCTGATAACAGATTTGGGTTTGTTTTTTTCCCCAATGATGCAGCATTTTGATAGGCTGTGAGTTTGCACCTGAAATCTCCTAGATAACCAGGAAAGGGCTGTGAAAAACAGGAGCTGAAACAAACACCTATTGATGTGATGAAATTTAGGTAACAACAAAAGCTGTCTGTTCCCTGTTTGGGTTTTTTTGTGTGTGTTTGTTTTGGGTTTGTGGCTTTTTTTGTTTGGGTTGGTTTTTTGTTTGTTTTTCTTCTAGCAAACAAAGAAACGTGAGAGACTTTTAACAAATTCTGTTCCCAGCTTCACTTTTGCTATTGGCTTTATGGGGGTGAGGGATTTGTTCAGCTGTTAGTGTGACGGTGACAATGGAAACTGTTTAGATAGCTGAAGTTTTTTGCTTTTTTTTCCCCTCCTAGTATAGAAGCCACTGGCATTATAGACACTTTTCTCTTAAAGATGTTGTGTATGGAAATTATACTTACCTCCTACAATGGTAGGAGGTGTAAAGTCTCTTATTTTGCAGTCTCTGTGTCCAGTAGAGACAAAAAAAATGAGCTGGATGCTGTGGATGGCTCAGCTATGGCATGTTGCCATACACAGCTCCTTGCTCAGACTTAACACGCTTTCTATTTTCTCCTGTTTCTGTGAATATTAAATGAGACAATGGGAAATTAAATAAGCCTTTCAGCTATAGTCTTCTCTTCATTTGCTTTGTTTACTGCAATAGGTTTCCATAGGAGAACGCTATGTAGAACTGTCTCCCCTGCCTCAACGCTTCAAATGAGCTGCGAGTTAAACCATTTAGACGTCACTCACAATGTTGTTTTATTAATAACATGCAAGTTATTTGGTTAGTAGCTAAGAACGTTACTGTAGCTCGACGTGTAGAGAATTCCTGCAGGCTTTTATTGTTGCATCCAGGTTAGTGTCAGAATCTTTTAATATTGTGTAATTGTATTTCAGTAGAGCTGGTAACAGATAATGCGTCAATGAAATTGTTTACCTGTTTCAAGGCTTTTCCTCAAACACTGGTAAAGAGGTGTTCTCTGAAAGTCAACACTCAGTGGTATTAGTGATTTAGATTTTTTTTTTAATGTACCTCTGCATCTGAAAGGCAAGCTGTAGTCTTAGGTCATGAAAATTCTGCTTTCAAAGCAAAGCCCTCTTTTTGGAAAGCAAATGCAGAAGATTCCAGGCATTTTGCAACCTTATTGCCTTTGTGGTGGGAAGGCAAAGTAAGAACTCTATCTACTAAGTAAACAAAGGGCTAGATACGCTAAAAAGCCACGATAACTGATGATTTTATTTCTGTCTTCAGCCCTTGGCGCCTCGACGTCATTCGTTTGCTGTTTTTCCTCTGATTAAACAATACATGTAGTGTACATAGAAGAGCTGCTCAAGAAAACCTCTCGGAGGAGAAACGTCCGTCTGCTTTCAGGCACCAGAGAAAAATTGTTGTCTTGCTCTGTGCACATTGGGTTTTGAGAATTATGGCCACGGAGGGGCGGGGAAAGCTGTCATATTTATCAGCTGATTAAGAATTTTATTTTTTTTCTCCTTCTGTTTTTCTGGGCAAATCCTTTGCTTGCTGCTGTTAAGATTTATAGATGCCAGGGTATATTATCACCTTCGTAGAATTTAGGAAAGATTTCACCTCATCTTTAATTTTTGAATGCGTTACATACAAGGTGGACTGCAAAATGTCAGAGAAGAGCTGTCTGGGTGAACTTGACTTGAAAATTTTCTGGCCTTATAGTGATTTTTGTTTATTTTTCTTGAGAATATATTTTACTCTACTTGAAGAGTTAAGAATTTTCTTTAGGGAGTGGGTCATGGCATAGAAAATACAAACTCTTACAGCTAAGTTTCATGCTGAAAGAATAAGATAAGTAATAATTACTTCCTAGTAATATGTTTCCATTAAATAGGAACTACTTGGAAAACGTGCTCTTTTTTTTTTCAGCTAAATACTAATATTTCAGTACAGCTGGCTGGTAATCTGAACGAGGATCACAGAAAATAAAATTACTTGTTTAGCAAATGGTTGGCTAATATTTTAGCAAATATTGGCTCCCAAACCTCATGTTAATTTTGAATCTGTGAAGACCGTGAGAAGCAGCAAAGTCTAACAAAGTTGTTGACTCACTTCCAGGAACAGCTGGTATTGGACCAGTCACTCACGGATTAAAACAAGATTGATTAAGCCATCCCTGTAATGGAAATATAATTTAAGATACTGAATTTATGAGAATACAAAAAATCCTGTATCGGAAGAAGATGAAAGAAGACAGGTAAGGAAATTGCTTTTTTCTTTTTACACTTCTAATTGTTTCGCAGAATCGTTTTGTTGAGAACAGTAACTCACATTTGATTTCAGAGGCCAAAGCTTCCCCCATTTTCCTGCTTCACTCCTCGCTTACCGAATTTGTTAGGAAAAAAACCTGCTTCCAGAGAGTGAACAAAGTAATCCATAACCAGGAAAAACTAGTCTGAAACTCTATTAATAACCAACTTATTTTTATTAGAGCAAATACAGTTGTGAAAACTGTACATTGTACATTTTGGGTCGAGATTTATAAATAGACAAACTCCTAGATAAAGAGTTCATTCTTTGACAGCAAGAAACTTTAAATAGACAAACTGACCTTTGTTTTTTTTTAAGTACATTGGCAGGCTTCTTTGTGCCGTCCAAAATGTAGTGTACAGTATAACAACCAATTATAAATAGCCTCTCATGTAAAATACAGCTGTGCACAGTTTAGAAAAATACCAACAATTTGTTTGAGCTTTGTTTTTAAAAAAGCTTATAAATCATACATTATTTATAAATGGTACTAACATGCTTACTTCAATTTATAAACATTTTCATAAGCTTTGTTACCCATTATTTCCAGAGCATAAAGTATTTTAAATAAACATTTAAGAGGAATTAAATACGTCGGTTACAAAATTACCTCTCCGTGGCCGGAGACGTGATTTCAACTGTTGGATGGAACATTTTGTTTATTATGTCAAGGCCTACACAGTAAGTTTTAAAATTTAGTTCTTAGTTAAAAATTACTTTCCTAAATTTAAAACACAATTTAAACTTACTTTTTTTTTTACTTTTTTTTTTTTTTAAAGAAATATACAAGTTTTATTTTCATTTGCTCTCTTTTTCTGCTTTCTTCTTTATCCACACTGGTCAAAACACAGGATTCTCAACATACCTCTGTAAAAAACACCACGGTGTTATTGCCCTGCTTGGAGCTGCTTTGCTGCACGGTATTCAGTCCACACCTACGTAACTTTAATATCCTGCATCAAAAGACAGCTACTGTACTTTGTAAGAATGTTGCCCATTAAACCATGCAAACACTTAGAAAGTTTACAAACAGGTTCCAAAACTCTATTGTATGAAAGATTTTCTAATAGAAATAAGATAAACCATAGTACAAGCCCTTTGAGTTTCGTAGCTTTAAATGAAAATATTTACTTGCCAAATGCTCACACCACATGTTTTCAGTAAATAAGCATGCTTTCGATTAATATAGGGTACAATAATTACAGTATAATGGCACAGAAAAAGAAACATGATCACATCATTTGAACAAAGGGCTGCGAAACCACTTAAGACAAAACTTTCCAAATGAAAAATTTTGAGGCTTTTTTTTTCCTTTTTTTTTTCTTTTTAACGCTGAGGTAAAATTATAAATGGACTTGAAAAGACACCGAAGGCATCAGATCGATATACAATCCTTTAACATTTCTAAATGCTCTACCTGAATGTATTCAACACAAATCTAGCAGTTTAAAATTCCAGTTATTTCTTAGGACCGTTATCTAGCTTAACTGTCATGGGCATCAATGTGTTTATTTTAACCGCTGGCAAAGTACCTCAGTGTTGAAACGCAGTAATTCAAATCACCAATTACCACAGCACCAGAATTAAACATGAAAACAAACTAACAAAAAGAAAAGGAAGAAAAAAAAAAAAAAGACAAAAAAAATCAACATGCAAACCCTGTATCTCATCTTTCTTGGCTTATTCTGATATTCCACCTCCTGTTTAGGATGTGCTGATATCAACTCCTGTTTAGGATGTGCTGATATCAACTCCTGTTTAGGATGTGCTGATATCAACTCAAGATTCTTATTCTTTTACTATGAAGAAATTTGCTTGGTACTGGCATAAGCATTTGAGCACTTTTAGGAAGGTATCAACGCCTTTAACTTTTGCAGTCATGGCATGTTACTTACTAAACCTTCAAGTAAAATGGCTCTTGAGGTTTAGGAAAATGAATTTAAGAATTTTTATCTTCGTGTTTAGAAAAAGACATTTCCATTTTCTGCTTCTAGGCAGAACCGGTGGCTTTCTCCGGGTTGGACCAGAGGCAATGTTATGGCTATACATCAAATGGCAGAAACGACGAATGAACAGAAGAATCATGCACAGGCAAGTGAAATTTGAATTCCCAGAACACTACAGGAGATGTTACAAGCAGCAGGTAATGGAATAAGACTGGTGACTGATGCTGCTAACTATTTCTTCTAATGAGATAGGAGTGAACGCTGGAATCGCTTCCACAGCAACAGAATCCTCTGACCACATTCCTCTGGCAGTTGTTTTCCCATCTCCCCACTAAAAACATCAGACGGTAAAATAGTAAGGCAGCTGTTAGCTTCCATCAACAGAAAGTGCAGCTCCATACATTTTCAGTTTAGTCACACTCTGCTGGAGCAGATGGAGAAGCCAACGCACTTGACTGGTGGGGCTGCTTCAGCAGATCACTTGCTTTGTTTTCCACCATGGCTGCTTGCTTCAGCTTTCAGAGGACCCCAAAGCCACGAGCCATCGGCAGAGAAACCGATCTGGGCCCCTGGCTGAATTGTCCAAGTTTCATCTCTCTCGCGTCCCATCCTAATTCCAAGCCTCCTTCCCTGTGTCTGAGTATGACAGGTGCCATTTAAAAGGCTGATGACACAACTGCAGAGAACTGTGGGCTAACACCACTAGTTGTCATGACTTCACTGAAGGGTCAAAACAGTTACATGATTAAATAACTATGTTGAATCACATTCAGGCATAGCTAAAATTAAAGTAGGGAGCGTTAAAAATATGCAAAGGAATTAAATCTTTTATCAGTTGAGGGGGGGGGTGGGTATGGTGTTCTTATACGAGAACAAGACCTTTCTTACCTTTCCTACTTCCAATCAAGTTAGAAAATGGACAAAAAGAATGGCTAAACCAATATTCAACAGCATTACCAGGGCGATCATGACTGAGTTAGGGCTCTGAAAATAAAATAAAGACAGCAGAATTAATGCAACCTTCCACGCAGTGTGGAGTTCCTTCGCGGCAACGAACGTGACCTGACCTGATTAATTTCTACCAGCTTTCTTCTTGCTCTGAGGGATCACCTAAAGAGTCAGGCTACAGACTCTGCTCCTGAAACGTAGCCTTCACCTTTGGTATTCAGGTGAGCTAAATATCATCTGTGTGAAAATGAGCTCCATAAATCCAGGGGAGAGCGTATTATTACGCTGTTCTTCATCACACAGAAATCAAACCATCCATCTGACAGATACAACTGCAAGACCAAAACGAACACAGACCTACCAGCACAAAACCAGTATCGGCTTAATAGAAAGCAAAACAGAGAATATGAACTACTTCTGGAAAGCTGGAACGCAGCTCTTCATCCTTGCAGGAGGTTCCTTCTCTAGTTCCAACCCGCTTCAAACCCAGACGCTGTGTTTTAGGAAAAGAACCACCCTTTTTTGCTAACCAAAGGGGTTATCGCTCTAACATCGCTAACAATATTTCCATTACAGATCAAAACAGTTTTTTACACCTGCAAAATTAAGTTTTTGGTTTACTCTGACACTTACCTGACAGACCTATATGCTGAAGAAATGGAAAGTCAAAGTACTCCTCCCCTTCCTACGTAGAGCTGAATGTGGTTAGGAAATGCAATCATCATGTTAAGTTTAGTCTTTGTGTCAAGCCAGAGGACAAAGTTTTTAAATCTTTCCAGCAATTTTGGATAATTAAAAAAACCACAAAAAACAAACCACTTCTAGGCTGGACTTGCTGATCTCAGAGGTCTTTGGTGAATAATTTGGTGAAATAATGCCTTGAACAGATGAAAATTCTCAGTTCTTCTGCATTCAGTTTACTACACCATCTTTCCCCAAAGATTTGCATACGCTATATTTTAAGGTTGCAGAAACCAGAGCAGGGTAGATTTAGATTAGACATTAGGAAGAAGTTCTTTCCTATGAGGGTGGTGAGACACTGGAACAGGTTGCCCAGAGAAGCTGCGGACTTTTCATGCCTGGAACTGTCCAAGACCAAGCTGGATGGGGCTCTGAGCAACCTGGTCTAGTGGGAGGTTTCCCTGCCATGGCAGGAGGGTTGGAAATAGATGATCTTTAAACTCCCTTCCCACTCAAGCCATGCTCTGATTCAGTGATTTACTGTAAGTAGAAATGGAAACACTCTTAACTCAGACAATACTTTCCTAAATCAAAAAAAAAAGCCCACCAAAATACCCCCAAGCTCTGCCAAACACTGCCTTCTGAGCTGCATCAGGATCCCGGGCGTGCATAAGGAGGTCTGTGTTTCCCTAGGAATCACATCATGTTTTTCCACCAGAGGCAGGCCGGACAGCAGTCCATTATGCTTCATAACAATGCCAACTTTAGCTACATCATTTGTGGAATGCTAAAGCGTAAGAACTTGCTATCGTTAACCTGCTGCAGCAGTGCAACTGGGAAGCTACTGCATAGTACTTGTGTCATTTTTACATCACGTCCTGGCATCCTGAAACAGTCTCATTAAACACTTCCTATCAGAACACACCTTTACGCAGTGGTTAAGAGGGTAGGCCAGATGTGGACTGCCAAGTTCTTGAATAAGTCACAAAACGTGTTCCATCACATACCCCTTCCATCTCTGGGGATTCTAAACCCGGTCAGCACCTCTACCCACAAGGGCCATAAAGTTCCCTTTGCACCTATTCGGAAGTATCTGCTCACAGGCTGAGGAACCAGCTTTATACAAAGAAGTAAATCTCATCTCTAGCTTGCTACGTGCACCTCATTTCTTTGGGTGATTACAACTTTCAGCCCATTGCCTGATACCCCTAAAAAATAATCAGCCGATATTTGCGGTGCCCGTGGTTATTATGCAATAAACCAGTACCTGTTTTGCAGACACTCGTGAAATGAGCATTTAATGCTTTAAGAGAAATACCATAAATAAGACTTTAGTGCCCTGCAAGGGCTTAAAATAGCAAAAGCCAAAATTAGTCTGAACAGTTCAAGAGTGACTAGAACAGGTGCACTAAAGGAGCTGCAGCAGAAAAATTTCTGTCCTGCTTAAAAAGTTCCCTTTCAGCAAGTCAGATTTTATGCAGTTAAAAATATAACTATACAATTAGTTTCCATCTAGGCAGGGAAGAAAGATATTTTCCTAAAAGACAGTGCCAGGAAATATTAAGACTAGTCTTGTAATCCCAACGTCCATTAAATTTAGCATAAGGCCGTTGCTTGAGAGGTGGTTTTTTTTTAGGGTCAGGCAAATAGTGATCTATTTTTCTAACACCGTGGTCGTTACATCCCTTACTAACTGGATGTTGAGCGAACAAAGCTGCACAAGGAACTGAACCAGGCTGGCCGGGGAAGTCACCATCCCTGAATCACCTGAGTCACCATCCCTGGCCGTGTTTGAAAGCTGGGTAGATACGCTGCTCAGCGACACGGTTTAGCAGTGGACATGCAGAGTGGGGCGACTGGTTGGACTCGAATGATCTTGAAGGTTTTTTCCAACCTAGATGACTCTAGGATGCTATAAAGAGATGACAGTAGAAGCAGAGCAAAAGGTAACGAGTTTAGATACAGGTAAAAACCAGGCTAAACATTCTGTGTGGCTTTTTACCCAAATCCAAGGTAATCTGACTCAATTAGCTCCTGTTCAAGGTGGGACAGCAGCACGCAAGCTCATACTGGGACTAGAGGCCGCTAGCAAGCAATCAGAGACAACAGTTAGCACTGGTTTGTGGTCAAGTGTCTCTCTGCACACACCACACACTGTTGCAAATAGAAGAAGAAACTGAAGGTGCCTAATTTTCAGTGGAAAAAAAAACAAAACACTATCTACCTCTCACTGCAAACAAGACAGCTACTCAATAAATCTTAAAGATTCACCTTTGCATTCCAAAAATGTGTTTTCTCATTCCCTTCTCTTTATATTCCTTAACAAGTTTAGTTTGAAACTTTTATGGAGGATCTAAGGCAGACATGTTTTCCATCCAGAAGGAAATCACTGGTCCCTTCCAACCCCTAACACTGTATGATTTGGCAGGCTGACAATCAAGCAACTGCAATTATTGACTAAGACAAAATAATTCCCCAACTCAACCGTAGCATTCGGAAGTCTCAACCTGCAGAAGCACTGGGGATAAAGAGAAGCACATGAATCTGGCTTCTCCTCAGTAACTGTGCACTCTTAGGTTAGCCCCTGCCTAACTCCAGCACATTACTGAGGTCAGTCCAGGAGCAGTGCAGAACAGGCTGAAGTTGAAAAGTGATACTAAAATTCAAAAGAGAAGTCTCCAGGCACTGTTAACAGTCATTCTATACTCTCTCTGCCAGGCGAGCAGGCTCCTTTCTGCTTTCTTTGAGGATTTTTACACATTTCAGCATTTTAAAAGAATAGGGAGGTAGGAAATCTATTCTACAAGGGCAAATTTATACACACGTACCAAAGACACAGTGGAAAAAACCCACATAGTTCTACCTATCTCTTAAAAACGCCATTATCTTAAAAAAAACAAGTTCCCAAACTGTACCTTCCTTCCTTATTTAAACGGAGGCGACAAGAATAATGCAATTAGGGTGCTCCAAATGCAGCAGAGGGACAGTTCCCAGATGACCTGTGATATCAGTGAGCGGTAGCTAACGGTACAGTATCTCATCACTTTTCCACCTTTCCTGGTAACAGGCTATAGGTTCATGGTCCTTACCCGGATTATTTTAGGTCAATAAACTGCTGCTTAGGTGCCCTACTCGGTTGGTGAAGACCCCTTCAGCTCCAAACTATTACTTGGATGGAACGCAGGACTATTTCTACCCACTTATTTTCACCAGAGCTGAAGGGAAAAAAAAAAAAAATTAAATAAATAAAATCCCAGTTCAGGCTAAAATCCTGTGCATGCTCACTCAACATTTCCAAGCCTGACAGCTTTGTGTTACCCTACATAGGAGTCATAGCTGTGAGATTTGAAAGGTTAAAGGGCTGATATCAGCTGTAATACAGATTTGCAGATTACAAAACCACTGTGGCCATCTACTTTGATCCGCACAAAACAGGATATAAGCTTCCTGCTGAACCAGAGGATATCTTCTTGGCAAAATGCTCGTTATCAATCTATTCCGTGACAGCTCCAAAAAACTTGGCATCCGAAAACTGATGGTATAATTAATTAATATTATTAAAAGCAACTTAAAATAAGATTTTTATCTAAATCTGTTTAGCTGTTGGAACTCCTTAAACGTTTGCCCGGTAGCTTGGGAAGCTGTTCTAGAAATGTACTTAGTGAAAGGGTTTTAATGTGTCAGGTTTTTTTTTTTTTTCATTGAAAGATTTTAATCATTCTTGCGGCTCTTTGTGGGACTTTCCCTTAAGGGTTTTTTCATCTCAAATCCCTGGTTTATGGACACTATTTTATTCCAGAAGTGGTTGCACTGGTGCCAAAACCAGATAAAAGAGACTCCCGTGTACTCTTGCTTAATCTTTCCTGTTGATAAATCTAAGGATTATATTAACATCTCTGAGCAACAGCAGCAGACTGGGAGCTCATGCTCAGTTGCCTCTCTTGCTCCTGACCCAACAACCTTTTCCAGCTCTGATCCCGCACGGCCAGGCTCTATTAACTCTCTTTCGATACGCAGTCTCACATTTTACTGCTGCAAATGGATAATTATATTTGCAACTTTCTTAGCAGGTGATTCGGATCAGCTTGTACTGGTGATCCACTGTCTTCATTATTTATCAGCTTCCCGGTCTCTGTGCCTTCTGTAAACTTCACGAGTAACACTTTTATTTCCTCCTCTACGTCTTTAATAAGAACGTTAATACAACAGAGCAGCAGAATTAATTCCAGAATGACCTCACCATAATAGTATGAAATTACTGCTATGTTTCCAATTGCTTTTTGAGAACCATCACCCAGGCTTTTGAAATTTATTTTAATGCAACATTCAGCCTTTGCATTACTCTTGGCTTCCTTCTCAGAATATGTAACTGCGTAAAAGGAAATCAAGTGACCTTCTTGATTGAGGATATGATTCCTCTCTCAAACCTAAGGATGTCAAACTTGTTTGACTAGATCTTTTACAATGCCTGTTGATTGGAAATTGTTACCCCTCTTTATTTTTCAGTTCTTTAGTAATGAAGTCTGGTGTCAATTATTCAACTGTTTTCCCTGAGGTGGGTGCTCGGCTACCTGGATCTCACTGAAGGGGTCCTTCATCAATAAATGACACACTGTTTGGTTGGGTTTTTTTTTTCTACTGGTGTACCAAAAATGATTCAAAGAAACAATGAGCATCAAAAAAGAAACATTATGACAATATTCATTGGCTAAAGGTGAACTTTAAAGATCTACAGCTAACGTTTTCCTGAGTTCCTCTTGTCTCAGAAAGAAGATTTCCCACCATCGGAGACTCTGCATTCGACAACCTGGCTTTTGCTTCTGACGTGGAATAGAAATGCTATTAGTCATCTCTCCTTTCCTCCACAACTATTGCTAGTTCTTTCTAAACAACAACGAGATTCAGACTCACACTGATCCGACTGCGGTTTCAAAAGTCCTTCTCCCTTTCCTGATGAAAAAAGAAAGCATAATTTTTCCCGTCACTGTTAGACGGACGCATTTTAAACCAGTTTGTATTTAAATGCAAATTGCCTGCTTTTAGAGCCTACCATCCACACAGAGAAGAAAAGGAAAACGGGAGATTGTCTGGACCGGGTCAGACCACAGAGCTGCATCCTGTTACCAACAGCAGTCCAAAGCAGACCTCTGGGGAAGAGCACGACTGTAACTGCCAGTACCGCCCAACTATCCGCTGAAGTACAACGAACACTGTTGGGGGGCGGGGGGAAATATCCATCTACACCTGCATATCTGCACGCGTGTGTTCACGCGCACACGAAAGCACAAACAGGTATATACACACATAGACACACCAACGCGCACGCTAAGGCACTTTGCAGTACTCACCGAGCTGTTTTGTCCTCCTTTTTCCACTGCTGAATGGGACTCATTATTAGCTGGGTTCTTTGGTGCAGCAAATTCTGGTTTCTTAATTTTTGTGTCGGGTTTGTTTTCTTTGGCATCTGGCTTACCCTCGGATCTAGCAGGGCTTGGCTTCTGTGAGGGCGGTATCCGTGCAAGCGTTGACGGTGATGGGTTGACATACTCATCTTCTTCCCTGAGCATCTGTGGAAGCACCGTTGCATTCATTTTTACGTAATAGCCATGGTAGTGACCGTGCAGCTCCCCGTTCTCTGTGCTGATGGGATTGTGATGGGCTGAAAATTTTGGCTGGTGTTTCACAGCCACTTCCTCCTTCGGCGGTGCTTTTGAATATAAAGGCTTGTTAGTTGTGGGTGTTATGTTCTCGGTAGCTAAAAGCTTTTTTTCTTGACTGAGTCTTGTCTCAGAAGTGGCGCTTTGTTTTTTCAGCTGTTTTGAAGGAGACAGATCAGAAGGAAGGGGAGGACTATGCCTGGGACTTGCTTCTGGGGTTCGAGGGGGTGTAGTTCCTTTCCGATAAAAGTGAGGTGATTCTTTTGGGGTAGGTGGATTTTCCTGAACTTTTTCGTCAGATTTTTCTTTCACCTCCGTTCCTTCTTGAAATTTTTGTTTGATATAATCAGGACCTGAAACAAGAGCACAATAGAAATAACTGTGGTTAAAACAAACAAAAAAAAATAAATATAAGACTTCACAGTGAAAGCATCGGGATGTCAGACTGGACTTGCCTTGCTGAAATGCTGGCAGGGGCAGCTGTTACCAAAAGTCCGCTGACACCGTGGAGCGATTTGCTCTAAATTGCTTGGTCGTTGAAGTGACCGTACTCTGATTATTGGGACTACTTACTAATTGGGTTCAGTCTCTTTACGTCTTCAGCTTTGCAAAGGCTCAGAGGACATAAATTGTCTCGGAGTGAAGCCCGAGGGACTGAGTACTGACTTACCTTACACATCTAGCATTCTTTCTTTTTCTGAGAGGAATGTTTTGAGGTACGTTTCACCTCTCACCCTCATCTACTTATCTTCTGCCCTCGTGTTCACAGTATCTGTTTGACATGGAAGTAATTAACCATCAGAATCAAACATCTTCTCTGGGCTTATAGAGGAAATAGGGCTTGAATCACCTTTTTTTTCCCTGTTGTGTGCATTAATTTGATTTACATATAGCTAGATATATATGCATTGAATTCTCACATGCTGGCTTTGTCTTCCTAATACAATCACTTAGCACATGAAGACCGAGGTTAACCACTCTAGTTAGAAGCTAGGAAGACAAATTCTCTCACATTCCCCAGGAAAATACGTAGAGAGCAGCCAGTGTGAAGAAAATCCTCCCCCCAGATCCCAGCTAAACGCCCCTGACACGTTCACCACGAGGACTCACTTATCAAGGGGTATTTCTACATAAAGACAAGCTGGCTGAGACGTTTTGCTCCAGGTTTGGGTTGTCTGATACAACAACAGTTCAAAGCTAAGACTTGAACAAATACTCTACTGAAGAAATAAAATTGCTGTAAATGTGGCTGTGTTGGGGGCAGCTTTTTCCATTTTTCTTCCTAGAGGCCACATCCCAGACACCAGGATCCGACCTCTTAAGAAGTCAGAAGCTGGGGGAGCCCTGGGAACAAAGAACTGCAAGGATCTTTCTGTACATTCAGTAGTGGCTTCTGCCAAACACATTGCAACTGTTTCTCCACCTCTGCCTTTGCCAGATAGAAGCGGAGACAGAAGTTAGAAGCACTTTCCTTTAACTTTATCTTCTGTAAACGAGGCTTAGCTTGTGTTTCACGTCACAGACAAACTCTGTGCCCAGAGAAAGCACGTCTGCACACATTTTTCTGCTCCTGAGTTGGAAGCAGGCTCTAGCTGCGTTAGGCAGATGATGCAGAGATTTGCAGATGCCAGAAGCATATGCATCGCTACGCAGTGCTAAGATGAGAGGAAGGAAGAGCAGCACGAAGTTTTTGGAAGTTACTGAGTCATCTGGTAAGTGAGCATTGCTGAGAAGAATTCCTTGGCATGCCCTGTCTTTTGAGCAGGAAAATCACAACGGTTTTGGCATTTCTGAAAAGCAGGGGTGGAAAAAGGGAGCTGTTGAGAAAGGAGGCTGGACGTAGTCAAGCCAGGATTTGTTCTCAAGTGACATTTGAGCAGAAAGCTCTGAGGAGTTCAGCCTGCAGAGAGGGAGAGGATTAGAGGCTTGGTTCTTACGGCTTTTTATAACCTTCCTGGTAAATGGTGAAGGCAGCATAACACAAAATAGAAGTTGCTGTATATAAAGCTACAGTTAGATCACCATTCACAAAACTCTCCATCACGCAGAGGAATTAATTCCTTCTGTCTTTGCCGAGATGCATAAGGTAATGCTGAGGGGTTTTAACTCGAATAAGCTTTGGTTTTCTTCTCTTTTCACATAGAATTAGGGGCGTAAAGGGAAAAGGATAGCTAAAAGAGCCCTGCCTAACCTTTAAGCCCAACCCACAGAGCCATCAAATTGCAGTGATTATTTATTCTGGACACAGCCACATTCACATTAGCTTGCTCCTTATGACTGCTGTGGTGAAAGCATCCCAACTGGAATACCGTTTCTTCAGCCTTAAAGTGCTGCTCCAAGGCCACCTGCTCTATTTCTCACCTATCCAGAAAATTCACCTCCTGTGACAGCTCTCCGCTGCCCAGCAGATGGAAAGGCATGACTTTTACTAGCCTCTGACAGCGCTTGCTGGACTGAAGGCACTTTCATAAGGAAGACATCTGAGCCTCAGAGATGTCACCCCTCTTCACCAGTTCCTGAGATCAACTAAAAGCCCCCTGGCCAGAGGGATGCTCTCTCCTCCCCAAACCGTGTTGGAATTTCTGGAACAGAAGGGAGCCAGGTCTCAGCTGGCCATGCTCCCAGGAGAGACTGGTAGAGTGAAAACCAAAAAATTTAAACCGAACCCAAAATCATCACCTTTCACTGGCACTTCCCATAGAAGTCAAGTGACAACAGGCTAACGATGCCCTATTTTTACTGGGTATTTGGCAGTATTTGATGGTAAGGGACGCTCAGCCCCACCAAGCTGTAGCCATCTGCGTCCAAGCAACGTCTGAGCGCGTCTACCCAGACCTTCAGCAACCGCCTTAACACAAAACAGCAGCCCTCACCTCCCACCCCCTGGTACATCACATATGGCCATCGGAGATACAACCCGTGCCTCCAATCTTGCCAGGCAGGTCTTTCCAACACTCCAATTCTTGGCTCTGTGCTGAAGTTCTTTCTGCAGATTGTCCGAAAACATTTTTTTTTTTAACGGCTCTTCGCTGTATTCGGTACAATCAGATTACGCACCTCTCTGAACCACCGACTTCAAGCAGCAAGAGCACAGCTCCTGCTCCTTTCTGAGGACTCGGAATACTTGCCAGGATTTACCTCATCTGTCTAAAGGCATTATCTAACATAACAGAGTCCTTTTTCTCCAGCCTGAGAGCACTCTACAGCACGAGTTTAAAGGAACCTGGCCCGAGGGAACTGGAAAAGGGAGTCACTAACATCTGATCCTATAAGATTTCTCTGGTGCTGGCTCTTACTGAGGAAGATGATAGGATTTGAGGGTGGGAAGAAGGTCAGATGGGATTATGTCCGGGAAATAAACACAGAGTTTTGTCCTTTTTGCAATTCAAGCAACTGGGAGATATGTTCCTAGACACTGCATGTCTTGAGTGTCTGAGAACCCGGTCTGGAAAGCAGAACAAAGCGATGTTTTCTAACCAAGATAAGCTTTCTTTGTGGGTAGACCTGTGTGCTTTCTTATAGTTCAGAAGAGACGCAGCCTTGCTGGCGGAAGGTCATGGTGTGGTTTGGGCTCCCACAGCTGCTGTGATGCCGGCAGCTGGATGGCACCATTAAACCAGGAGTTAGCCAGCATTTGGGGCAGAATAACCCCTGCATGTGCACGCAGAGCCTCAGACTGTCTGCTTGCTTTGCTTGAGTGGCTCTGGTTATTCCCCCCCCCCCCGCCATCAACAACCTCCCGTGTTCTACTGCAATCAGATGGGAAAATGATCTAAACACTTTTGATTCTCCTTTGGGAGATATTTGGGAGAAATATTCCTTTTGGGAATATTACAGATTAGCAAATGCCATGTCCTGTCTTTTAGCTAAAGACTATACTCGATCAAGTTCAGGATCAAAACTGTAACTAATTTGGCAGCCGTGCTTTACATTAAAACCACAGTACCTGTAATTCAGAGCTGGAATGGCAGCTCAGATAGGTATGCCTAGGCTAGAGTTCAAGAAGCTACTTCAAGCCAGCAACATAGCTGAGGCAGCACTGAAGCTAGTCCGAGCTAGTTCCCAGATCCTGTAGCCTGTACTAGGCAACCACAAGCTGTATCTGGATGCAAATTAACTGCCTCAGCACTTAATGGGAGCCTGTGAAGATCACAGGGGTTGTAACAGCCTTACCTCTCGACAGGAGATCGGTCCTCTCTTATTAATTTTACAAGTTAATTTGCTCAAAGCTAATGACATACATTTATTATATTTTTTTTTTTTTCCTAAGGAAAGCGTTTGATTATGTGACTCAAAAGTCTCTTGGAGAGATTGAGAAAGCATGCTGAAAAATTAAGGCTACTCTTCCATCATCTCTCACGCCTTTGCCTTCCCCAAGCACGCTTTCAAAGCCAAGTTGCCGAGACAAGAGTTATGAAAAGAAAGGGGAGAACAAGAATAAAGCCTAAAACCGGTACCTTTTCTTTTAACACACCTCCTTTCTTCGATTGCCAAATACAACTAAGTGCCTTCGGCTACTTCTATAAGGTCTGGCTTCTCCAAGAGTTGTGTAGAAAGAGGATGGAAACAATACACTGTAGAGAAAAGATCTCATAGCAAGAAGCACGACAATGGTTGTGTGAGGAAGATGAAGCCGTGTGTCAAATAATTTCAGAAAATGAACAGGCTCTTGCATGACTAAGAATAACTAGTGAGCTTCTGTAGGCTTTAAGGCACAAACTGATGCCACGGCTGGTAACTCTCATCAGGCAAAACGTTCACTGTAATTGGCTTCTAAAAGAAAAATATCTGGCCTGGTCCACATGCGTTTAGCCAGTACATTCCAGTTAATTAGCATCAGGCAGAAATCTCTCTTTCCTGTCCATATGGAGTTTGCATTTGGTGAACTGGAGGAGGTGGAGATGGCAGAGAGGAGGAAGATAGAAGGATGTGTTTTCTTCCGAGGCAGCAGACATCCACCACCGGTCGAAAGAGAATGTAAAATGCAGTTCTTCAGAAGTATCAGAAGCTATTGGAAATTGCCTCATCATCAGCTTAAAATGCTTATTTCTGAAACTAGGGATGTTCTCCATGTTAATACTGATGCTGTAACATCAAACAAACATGAGGGGGAAAATACCTATAAAACCTGACAAATTCTTATTCTTTTTATGAGAAAAATCTTCCTTCTCTGCACACGGATTTCACCTAAAGAAATTCTGTCCATCTCTTTAGAGAGCATTAATTGATAAAGTGCTCCTTGATTTCTTTCATGCCTCCTTTAGGAGGTCTAAGGATGGATGAATTGTGCCGGTGAGCCATGTTCAGCTGGCTGGCCTGGCCAATAATGTGCCATAAAACAACACAGATCTGAATTTCCAGACCTTAACTGCTCCACGGTAAAGCACCGAGACGGCTCTTACTCTGCAGCAAAGTAGTTTTACCCCTCTTTCATTTAGTCAACTGCTATTCATTCAAACTGAATGAAAGAGCAGTATCCCTGTGCTGCAGGACACACATGCACACGGGCAAGGATGGCTGAGTTTCCCAGTCTGTGCAAGTCCACACTTCAGCCTACCTCCTGGTGCTGTGTTTACAGGACTAGATCTTAGAGATGGCCTGTGGAATTTAGACTGCAATGGGTCCGCTAACCTTGTGCAAGACTAGAGTAATATTCCCCCCTTTTTACTGGGTGTCAAAAACCTTTCTGTGCCGTTACACCTTCGGTACAGCACTCCCATTAGTCACTTGCCCTTCTCTAGGCTTTAACAACACACACAAAACAGCATCTAGTGTTTTTCTCTAAGCATAGACAATCTCAAAGTGTCCCCGGATGGCTCCCTTGAATGAGGGTATGACTCAGGTTTCATTTGTTTCCCGTGCTGCTATGCTCTCTTTTGACACACCTATACGTTTAGTTACGCCCGGAGTAAACAAACAGGTCAGAGCTGGGATTTCTCAAGATTTGTTTTGTTTGGTGATAAAAACACCTGCCAAGTACGGCCTCTAGAAAGACTGCAACATTTCTTAAGTCTACAAAACATACAGCCTTGTGAGTAGGGCTCTGTAAAGAGACACCGTTCGCACAGCTATTCGTCACCAGCCTGGCTTTGCTTGAGACCAGCGTGAGCAAGGATAGGGAAAACAGCTCCCTGTGACCTTTTAAGTCCTTACTCTATGGTCCTGATCTTTTAAAATCATACTTGCTTTCCTTATATGCAAACATTAAGGTAATCAATTATTTGGAAAGCTAAACCTCCAGATTTCTACAGTGCCTCAATATTAATGATTCAGACTGACATTATGCTTCTTACCCACTGGATGCTACTTTGCTCCCTACTGCTTTGTCCTCCTTTCAATCTCCTTCTAAACTACGTTACAAAGCTAGAACCTCTTGGCAGCTTCTGGTGAATGCCTTAATGAACATAAAATTGAAACATGAGAGAAGGTAACTGGGAAGTAAGAGCTGTCATGGTACAATGAGTGATGGACATTCCCTGTAATTATAAATGGTGTGTAATGTGTGGTACGGGTAGTACCCTATATGGCTCAGGAGGTTGCCTTTTAAGAATGTGAAATTTAAGTGTTTTATCCAAAGATTTTCAAATATTTAAATGGACTTGGGCTGCAGGTAATGCAGAGTTCGCTCATTAAGGCAAAAATAAAAAATGAAATTAATTGTCGCTTATGGAGAGGGATTTGTATTTCACTTTTTTTGTCTCTTTCAAGAGACTTGTTGATAGACTACACGCATTTCTTTGTTGCTGACAGCATGCTTTCCTGCTGTACTAAGCACTTCAAGAATGAGAGAAAAAAAAAAACAAAACACTTTCCCACAATAACATTTTCAAGATGATTTAGCACAATGGAAAGCTTTCTCTTAACTACAGTTTCAGAGACTGAGATCCAAGACTTGTCATTACCTTTTAGCAGCTCAGCAGAACCTTATAAAGGTACTGTAAAAATAAAAGGCTGGAGCAACAGAAGAAAACCAAGAAGTTGCTATTAGGAAGCAATGATGGTTGTTTTCATTCAAACCTATGAAAAATGCTATTGGAGAAGCAGATCTACTGCTGTTTGCATCTAAATACGTAAAAATATTTATCTTTTTTATTAGCATAAATGACAAAAGCTACTGATAACGTTGGCCAGTAACTCACAGCATGAGGAATGTTGTGTTACATCACTGTACGGATACAGAGCTGCATTTGGGGACGAGGTAAAAAGTTTTCAATGAGAGGAAAAAATAAGAATCTTGAGGAAAATAGGAAATCTCGTATCTTCTCTCCCCAAATCTCAGCCAATTTGTCGTCAAAACCACTTCATAACCTGCAGCAGGAGGCGAAAAAAGTCTCCTAACAAATTCCTGATCTGGGGGATTTCTTGGTGGCAAATTTCACACCATCAGATGTTTTTGCATTTTCTCCTGAGGACTCTACTAGCCATTTCTTGAAATACTTTCATTCCTAATGCTTGAATTCCCTCTTCTATTCTCTATCGAGCTTTCCTTTGACAGGATCCCTGTTATCAGGTCTTTGAGTGCCTAAGCTTATGACTTCATCTTATCAGCCATAAATTAAGAAGTGCTGCTATAAACTGGGAATTCAGTTGATGGAAGAATGAAATAACAAAAAAAGACCTGGGTATCGTAGGAGTAGGTATGGGCCACGAATATAAGTCCATAATAAAGGCTGTACCGAGGTCATTGCCAACAGTGACGGGTACCTATTGATACCATTTTAAAGCTAGCAAAAAGCCTTACTACTGGAAGTAGTTTTGTTGAGCTTTGCCTAAAGTTCTGGAAAGCCATGTTAAGATGAATTTATATCAGGATGTGTAGAAGGAAAGTTTGCAAGACTGACAAGGAGAACTGTGATTCTAAGCTGCATGAGATGACCAGCCCTTGATTTAGAAGTTCTAGGAAGAAGTAATGGTTTAGTAACAAGTTATAGTAAGAAGTGCAGTGGTCATTTATACTAAAAGTTGAAGGGAACGGGTGGATTGTTAGAAAACACTGAAGAATGTTATTGTTCTTTGACTTATGACCTTAGTCTGAACTCACCACATGGGAACATTTAACTGTAAACAGGTTTGTGCCTGGAACAAGGATGTGCAGAAGATAACAGTAAGAGAAAATGAATCCTAGGGCTATAATCTATATTAGCATACAAGGGCAGGCAAGTCCTAGGAAAGTATTAACAAGATACGACTCAACTCATTTGACAGGTGAAAGAAAGGACAGACTTATGAGAAGACATCCCATTTTATCCATCTAGTCTTAAACTGGAGCGCTACACAAAATTATTGACCTCATGGGAAGACACCAAAGCAAAACCCACTTTATTTCTTTCTACAGCAGCCTTCCAAACCACATGACAGGTGAAAATGGGTTGCAGTGTTGATAGAGCTGACACAGACTTAATTCTATCGTATCTTGAGCATGGGACTAATGTTCCTCAGAGCACCACAGGGGAAGATTCCCTGACAGGTTATGCATGTGTAATGGTAAAGCGACCTCCACGCTTCAGGCCTTAGTTAACCGAGGCTGTCAAGAATTCCCTTGGACAGTAAAAAAGCTAAGGCTCTTTCCCCTAATAAAACACTTTATAGAAAGAACCCGAATTTCTGTTCACTTATGTTCTTCGAAATCCATCTTTCACACTGCCCTGAAGAAGCTATTCCGAGGCAAATCTGTACGCTCGATACTGACTTTTTGACACTCAGCTGTTTTTATCCAAAGCAGAAGTCATCAACCGATGAACAAACGAGAACAAAATCTCCTTGAGCAACATACACGCTTCACGACGTACACACCACTATTGTGTCTGTATAAACAACAACACTCAAAACGAAACCAACTCCACACAGAACCTTTTTCACTGCAGTAAAAAGAAAACAACAAACGAGCCACAAAAAAAAACCCCAAACAAACAAACCAACCCAACCCCGAACAAACCACTCTGTAATTACCTGGTTGGTAGAAGTTTGGTGAAAGTTCTCTGGCAACTGCTCTTGCAATATCACATTCCTGGTGAGCAGCCTGAGCGGCCTGATCCGCAGCATCCGCTTTAGCTCTTGCATGTGCAGTTCTGTACAGAGTAGAAAACAGTTTATATGCAGAGGAGTCTTTCATGAGTAGCATCAACAACGTGAGAGCAAAGGACTAGTGTCCTCAGCCACCATACACTGCATTGCACGGTGCACTCTTACGCCCACTCGCTCCGAGTAACCTTAAATCAGTTTATTCCATATAATGTAAATCGTATTATTCCTCTTGGGTCTTCAGTCCTGCTCACCCTTGTATCACATTTACTTGTAGGTACACAATTTACAGCCTAAGCTTCTAATCAGAATTTCTAAACTGAAAAAAAAATAAATAATAGTATCTGACCAAAATCTGGGATTATGATTTTAATACACGTTACCTGAGTGGGTACAGAAGGTCAGACTGGGCCACCACATTGTCTCCTAAACAGAGGTGTGTGAGAGCAGGATCAGGATGCAGGGTGTTCCAGGGGGCTGGGGAGTGCTGTGACCTTTACACCATTGCAAAGTTAATGCTTGATGTTGGGTGCCACGTAAAATTGAGGGATGCTGGCCCAGAAAACTGCTCAGAAAACTGAGAAAAGTCTTCCACAACCAGACCCCGTTGGAGAGGAATGGGATGGAAAATATGTCTGATGCTCTGTATGAATGGCAACTTAAGTTTTCAACTCTTGTAACTCACTGATTTTCAAATCCAAAACAATCCGGAAAGGCAACATTTCTGGAGTCAAGACAACAGTTTGGAATACTTTGGTAATCTGCCCTCCGCTTCCACTTTTCTCCTTCTGCTATTTCTTACAAAGCCTCGAGAACAGCTTGTGCAAGTGCCTCCAATTCCAGACTGTGCAGATCGATAGTTGTGTTACTGCAGGATGGCATCACTGTCCCATCTTCCCTCCCCACTTCATTTTTCAAACAGTCATCTGCTTAAAAATTCCTGATGGCAGCGATCTCTCTCTGCCTCTACAGCATTAGCACATAGCCTAGGGCTATGAAATGGTTCATTAGAACAGAGGGGAAGCTAAACATGACAAACCAGCAGAGTTTTTTCAGCCTCTAGAGATATTAATAACATTTCTAAAACAGATATACCGAATGTCATCACCTTGGAAATTTTCTCTAAACAGTCTAGTGGGAAACTGACACTTAGGTAAGGAAAAAAAAAAAGGAGTTAGGAGGACGACAGCGGCAGCAACTTGCATCCCATGGGCCAGGTGATGCTAAACAGATAAATGAAAACTTTCAACAACCTCACTCTAAAAATTCCCGTTTCTTTCCAAGGAATAAAGCAGAGTTCTATGTATTTTAGACAAAGCAAGAATTAAACGTTCGCATTAACCAGAATGAGCACTGAGAGATTAACAGTATGGCAGACTTGGCATTTCTAAAAGGATGTTTAATCCCAGAGGGTACTTGTATAAACACAGACATAAAAAAACAAACCCCAAACCTACATAGACAATTTCATCTGTGGCGCCTGGAGAAGATTTATTTAAGTTACATCCTCCCTCAAATGTGTGCAGGGATAAATGCTGACTGTTATTTCGAAGCCTAGCTTGTCATAGTTTACTGGATAAATATCAGCTCACTCTGCCTTCTTGTAGGTCCCTCCAGGTCTCTGAGAAAAAAATATAATGAGCAAATGTGCAGTAACACCTTCGACTTGTACTCAGGGTGGGGGAAAGAAACTGTTAAGCAAAACAAATCTATCGTGCAATCCCGTACGCGCAGTTCATGAATGGTTGTATGCTACGTGCTTGCTTAGTAACAGGAATCAACCCCCTTCCTTCTCTATAATCATTATTTTCAATTAGTTGAGCTATTCTTAGCTCCTGCATAATTACGTCTGCGTAGCGTAAACTTGATGAAGCGATCCTAGCACTGGGACCTTGTTTGGTGAGACAGCAGCGTAGTCTGCACGTAGATAACCTAGACTCCGACCACCCTTCCGTGACGACACAACCACCAGACTTTTCCCCTATAAAAACAGTCCAATACTATCGCCACCACTACAACACACATTTTAAAAGCTACTATACTAAACGACCAGCAGCAGGGATTGTGCTATCAGCCACGACAGCACACGTGGTTATATTCAGACATTTCACCTCACGCACACTTGAAGTGTCACTCAAATCACTTTCTGTTGCCATTCGATTTCCTTTTTTTTTTTCCCCTTTCTTTTTTTTCTTTATAATTCTAACTTCCACACTTGACTTGTCCCTCTGTTTGCCAGACTGCTTGCTTACAGATAGTGCTGCTCGGCACTACATTTTGTTTGCAGCTGTTTTATTCTGCCTTGCACTGACCTCCACACCATCAGAACGTTATCAGCAGAGTGTTATTTTATGGAGAAATAGGCTCATTTTGAATGGTAAGGTTGATAAGGGAGAACTATCAAAGCAGAGTAGCTCCACTGAAATATAATCCATTTGCTCCATTCATGTTTTACACAGCTTGGGAAAACCTTCTTCACTTTTTGTTCCTGGAGTAATTCCATCGAAGTCTTAAAGTTTTGTTTATTATCAGTAATTACCCGTGGACATTTAAGCCTATGATATACCAAGTCAAAATGACCCACATTTGAACGACCACCATCTACTTGAGAATTGCTTTGTTGCCCAGAGAGCTCTACATCTTTTGCCATGACGGGAAATCTTTATGAGAACTTTTGGAAGAGGAAGCTAAAACCAAAAAAGTATCTTTTTCTCCCTGCCAGCAAAGAAAAAGGCTGCAGTAGGAAAGTAGAAAGAGGCTTCGCATGCTGTTCCACACAGCCTCCAGGAAGGGTCAGTCTGAAGTTTCAGCAGCAAACTAGAAACTGTGAAGGGGTCTGGATAGCAATCCACAGCCTGCAAAACAGTACAGGAAAATGATGAGCGACCCGCTCTGCGGGGCTGCGTTCAGGGTCTAACCCACGGCAAAGCACCTTTCAGGCTTTTTCTTTTAGGTGAACAGGTAGTCCTTTGTAAAAATTACTTCTCAGCAAGTGTTACGCATAATACACGCTATTAACTTTGCGACTGCCCTGTGCTTCCACGTGTGTATCTCCTTAAAAGTATCATCCCGTCCTTAATATTCCACGAAATGTCTCTAGCATGCGCTTGAAAGCTTTCAAAACAATGTAAAATTAAAACATTTAAAACAAACCCACTTCATATTTAGAGGGCCAGCCTACCACTTAGCTAACGAGTCCCTGGCGGTGGTAAACGCGATCGAGACAGGGAGAAGTTGTTTCTGTGGCAGGAATCAAACTGTACTTAGAGTAAAAAAGCAACGCACAGCTATAGCTCACGCAGAGCGTTGGTACCAGCGTGTGGAGTCCCTGTATCTACCTGTATCTCATCAGTGAGTGAGGGCTGGAGGACCAAGGGCTAACTGAATTGCTTCCCTATTGTTAGAAATTTTATTTGGAGTCCTATCAGGGTCTGGTTTTGCAAGGAGCCTGTGCTTTCTAGACTTTGGGCCAACTGGTATCACTGCCAGTACCTTTCTTTTCTGGGTTTTGGTAAATGCACACACATCATCCTGGCTACGCTCAGGAGATTATGAGCACAGCAGGGCTTCTTACGACGAGTCTCCCCTTCCAGCAATGCTACAATCAGATTTCTATCTGCTTAGGGCTGAAAAGTGACTTGAAGGAAGAGCATCGAGGGCTGAAGAGCTTAAAAAACATTATCTAGCATTCTGCAGCAACAGTGTTTATATGTAATGCCACCGTCTGGAATGCATTATGTAATGTTTATCTAAATTTAAACCCCATTTAGAACTGTCTATTACCCTCCAGATTACTTTGTATTTCCACGGCATCCTTCAAAGTACTTGCAATGCTGCCTCATTCTGAGTCAACCAAAAAAAGATAAGCAACGAGTGATTACTTTGTCTCATTAAACACAGTGATTCTACCATAAAGCTTTCCAAGAACTCGCCTTCTATTTCTTAAAATGATACAAATAATTTTCTCTGTTTTCTATTTGCCAGATGTATGAAAGACAATTACGGTCCTATCAAATGATCCTAAATTAATTATCTTAAGAATTTTTAAAAAAAGAGTAAAATAATAAATCAGTAAAGGCTAAATCTACATGAAGTTCTCAGAGATATATTTAATTAATGACAACCCTCAGGTTTGTCTGAGTGATGATAGTATCTGTATCATTCTTTTTGAAACGGAAATTCTCTAAAGAACAAGTTTCATACCTGGAAGTTTCATACCTGGAAAAATTAAGTGACTTTTTTTAGAAAGCAAAGAATACCGAGTTGGATTTTTTTGTCACAAGAAATGGGAGTCTCAGAGAGAAACAGAGAGAGGAAAACCACTGACATACAGATACTGCAATGCGAGAGCTTCACGGCAGTGAGAAACTTCCAGCGCTCCTAAACTCCAGCTTGAATTGAGCGAAGGCGACGCATCTCCTCAATCAAGACAGAACTTAAAATCTCTTCAAAGTACTTTGTTCGATCAATCTCCTTCGTGCTTTGCTAGATTTGAGTTTCAACCAGCCACTCCTTCACGAACTGGCTTCCCTCGGGAACTGGACTACCTTGGTGCTACCAGCAAAGTCTCCTGTAGTGCAGACCTATTAGGTACACGCTGCTGGCACATGACCTGCGTCATCCTACCTAATGGATTTTGCTTTTGGAAACTCCTCCTGGCAGCCTAAATCTATTTCTTCTTATTATTATTTTTTCCAAGTCCTAACTCCTATTAAAATAACTGGAAAAAAATACTGACCTTTAGTTAACAACTGGAAACCCGAAGGAATTCCTGACGATTGGCAAAAGGCCAACACGATTTCAGGACTTGGAAGAATAACCTGGAAGTAGTGACTGGTTAGTCAGGTATCAGTCTAGGGCACAAATAAACTGGGTCTACGTCCGTAAAGACTTACAGGCTAACAGATATCATGCTTTGACCGAGAGTATTTTGCCAAACACTTCGTACACGTGAAGATTATGGGTCCTACGCGTTCTCTAGACTGCCTTGATTAACACGCTTGGATTGTTTTCAAGGTACCCTGTGGAAACGTAATTAAACAACAGCATAAATTAGATGGAATTAATAAGGCACATCGAAGGGGATTAAAAGCTAACTCGCACATCTCAAAGCTTAGCGCAGAAGTCATCAAAGAAAAAGGCTGCTATGTGCATTTTACCTTATGAATTGGCTTTTGCCAGTATTTTACTTTTGTAACTTCTCAATACAAGCTAAAACGTACTACGGTAGGAGCTGGCAGATTACACAACTTTTGGATTCCAAAAAACCCCAAGAGGACAATTTACTGTCACCTCCTGTAACCTAAAGTTCAATGACAACTACTCCCAAACCCATTGCATTTAACTGTTCTGAAACAGCAGCTGGGAAACAAATAAAATCTAGCCAGTAAGGGATACTGGGATGGAAAGCAGCACAGAAGTACGAGATCACGCTGGCTAGCCCCACGCACTGGGGCAAAAGGAAGAGTTAAGGTGCTCCTTATACACGGAGAGGTGAAAATCAAACAGAAAGGGGCATTTGTTCTTGCTCTACTACGTAATACGGAATCCATAACACTACTAATGGAACAACACTCAGCTCATCTACGTCTCACCAAGGAAAAAGAAATGTCAGGACCACAGAGTAAGTGAGGTTCTAAAAAGAAAAGCTTTTTAACTTACATTTCTTGAACCTCCTATCTGCTCATTATTGGAATTGGCTGCCTTCCTGTGGCCAGGTTCAGAACCTGTTTGCATTCTCCTTCAGACCTCTACGGCCCACAGCAATAAAACCAGAGCTACTCACCGACTCAAGGGTCCCAAGGTCCACGTTTCTGTCACATACACTTTTCACACGAGTACTCAGCAGTTCAGAAAGATTTTAGGCGAATGAGAGAGAGCATCCTCCAAAAAGAAGGTGTTTCTGATGATTTGCTTTTAACAATTGAGGGAAATTGAGTAACAATTGAGTTCCATTTCCCTGGTCTGTCTTTCGGGCCCTCGCTCTCGCTCACCTGATGAGAAAAGGCTCACATACAAATGCCTGAATTTAGAAAGTGGGTTTAAATTGCTGTCACCAGAGAAACTGTATTTCCACGGTACTCTAACCAGAGGTGAAGCACTAGCCTGGCATTATTTATGTGCACACCACATCATCTGCCCTGGATAATGGTGCTTGCTCTTCTAGTGATGTGTTCAATTTTACCCATCCTGCTGTCAGGAGCTTGACTGAATGAAGTTTTGCTCTCACACTGATCGTACCTGACCCCAGCACCGGCACAGGAATCTTGAAAATGGCAGAGTTTTCAATTTCAACAAGACGAGCAGCATCATTTCAAGCTGAGAGCAAGTTTTTCTGGGGGGAAACTTAACACTTTGGGCAAAATACACTTCTGTATACTGTGCTCATAGGGTTTTTTTTTTCCCCCTTTTTTGCCAATGGTGATTCACTACCGGTATCTTTTCATATCGCTAAATGCCAAGTACCTCCAGAGGAGTGCATAAATCTTGATGTACATTTGTCTATCCTACTTGATAGGACAGCCCATATCCTCCCCTGCTTTATAGGATCAACTAGATCCTGTTCTATCTTACTACCAAGTCTCCTTAGCGTGCAGTATTTCCTTTCAGTTCCCTGGCTCCATAATGTTAATTCCTGCAGACAGGAGGGTGTTTTTTGGAGAGGTGTAAAGGAATATCTGCAAACAATTTGGGTTTTGGTTTTTTTTTTTTTTTTTTCAGATCACCAAAGCCAATTATATTGGTTGACTGAAGAGAGCTTCTGAATCTAGCTGGAGGCATTAAAAAAAAAAATAAATAGATGAGCACTTGAGCTTCAGCTGCTCTTCATGACATAGTTGGGCGAAGAAAAAAAAACCAAAAGGAGATAAATATGTTTCTCTTCCACTCACCATAAAATATGAGCTTCAAGGATAAAGAACCCCATGTAATAAGACTTCTGCACAGAGAAGGTGACACTGCTCAAGGGAACGGACCGTTGTGAACATTGGCTTAAAGAATTTCTGAGGTATGTTTAGTGCATCGCAGTTCTGCCCTGGCATATTGTTTAAAAGAACTGGGACAAAAGAAATAACATAGGAGGCATGACGACTGCTATCATCAATACCAATATCTGGCAGCTATTCCAGACTCGGCACGTAAGAAAGCAGTGACAAATCATCAATTCCAGGGATACAGGTAAGTGAAAAAGAAGGGCAGTTTACAGGAAGAGACTAGGAATTATTTTTGCATCAAAACGGACTGGGTTTTTTTCAATTTAAAACATGATCTTAATGTTTTTCAGTATCCTGATTTTTATCACTTTCAATTTCTCATTAAAAAAAAAAATTAAATAAAATGCCAATTTTTAGAAAATAATGCACTTGTATTTATTTTTTGTCAGACTATTTCTAGTTAGACTGGAAAGCTCTATGAATCTGTAAACTCATTCAGAAGAACTACGTCGAACATCATCCTTGACAATGTCTGTATTGCTTAATCTCTATACAGACTTGATGGGTGGCTTTTTAAGGACAATATTTTTTTTAAACTTTAGGGCAAAAAGAGTCCACAGTGTTACAGATATTTTAGCAGAGAACACTAAGGTATTTGTAGAGTGAAATAAACAATATAAACCCAGTATCTGATCCCTTTTCCCATCATAATATACATTTCATGCAACCAGTGTGTTGCAAGTTAAGTACATTACAGGAAATTCCATGAAAAATGGCAATTCCATGAAAAATCTGAGCATTTATTTACAAGTCTGTGGGTTTTGCTGGCTTCAAAAAAATGGGGCTAAACTCTCCAATCATAAATACCCCTAGGAATAGGCTTCTGGCTTTTCCTAAGTGACTTTGGCAGTCTGTAAATGATTAGATTATAGTTCTAGTACCTGAAACCCAAGACTTCATTTTGCTGTGCTAGATGGAGGAAAATATATTAAGAAAAAAAGTCACAGCTACAGGCTTAGTGGCTTGATGCTTATTTGCCTTTCTCTCTTCCAAAAGCTGTAGCACACACATTTATTTCTGCCCTTTTCTCAGAATAATAACAAAAATACTAGGAAGGATTTGAAAACCTTGTAACAAATGAGAACTGAAAGGATACATGGACCATGGAATAAAGTTTTCATCTAAAATAGTTTTGGGGAGGCCTGAAAAAAATACCTAGAACGTAATGGCAAGCAAAAAGAAATCTTGATGAGACAGAATAGCACCATTTATGCATTGTAACTAAACGGAGAACGTGATGTAATTAAGCTCTTTAAATAACAAGCATATTGACACGGATTCAAATCATCCGTGGCAATGTTGGTTTTTAAATGTTAATATTTTGGGGCATTAAAATCTAGTGGGGAAACAAAACTGCAGTATTTTCATCCTTTTAAAGGCATTAACTGTACGTGTTTAAATTTAATCCTCGCGTCCTTAGCAGTCTGACAGCCAGAAGTGAATTGGGCTTATCTTTTTTTTTTTTTTTTTTTTTTTCTTGGGTTCTTTTTTTTTCCCCCTTATGTTGCACAGTTTTGTAAAAAAAAAAAAAAAATAA
>JAAGNO010019899.1:47479-60759 GCA_033439905.1 Ceryle rudis
TGTAAGGTCGTTATGTTTTAGTGTATAAATTTTATCCTCACGTTCTTTGTATGCTAAAAGCAATAAGTGTTTTGGTCTTATCTTTTTTTTTTTTTTTTTTTTTTTTTTTTGCATGGTTCATTTCTATTCCCCCATCAGGTGCCAGATGTCTAGAAAAAAAAAAATAGAATAATGTCTAACAAACCATCCTGGGATTAGTTTTTCCATCCTCAGTCATTACAAATTCTCTGACATGTTTAAAGATAACTATTGAAAGAAAAAAAAAAAATAATTCACAGAAATAGTCGACTCAGAGAAAATGCTGATATGTTAGATCTGAGGGGCTTAATTAGCAAAAATCTAAGCTCTCCGTGAAACAGAAGTGCTCAAGCATAGGGATGGTTGTATGGGATTTGACTCTTCTCCAGGCTGGCAGATAGGAATCAAGTCGCTTCTATTATACATGAAACATCAAGAGAATAAACAGCATAAACAAGCAAAAGAAAGACTTTGATGATCCTTCCATCTGTAAACATGTAATTCCTCTTAACCAAAGAGCACGGCAGGTTGGAAATAACATCGGATCACTTCAGGCACCGAGCGGGTGACAGCTATTTCCCAGGCTTTGTTATCTCCAGCATAAAGGAAATCATTGACTCACAGAATGGCAGGGGTTGGAAGGGACCTCTGGAGATCATCGAGTCCAACCCCCCTGCCAGAGCAGGGTCACCCAGGGCAGGCCACACAGGAACAGACCTGAGTTTATGACGAACGCAGTTAACACCTTTAAAATAATCTTCACTGCTACACGTACCCACGCCCCCAAATAAACACATACGTATCTATTTACCCTCTGTAACTACCCCCAATCCTCCTAATAACACACAAGTTGAATAAACAACCAGCAAGTCTTATCAGCTACCAGAAAAACTGAAAAACCAGGAACCAGTTCCCACAGGGCTGATGGTCTTGTCTAAATGCCCAAAGGGCTTTTGTGGCCTCCAGGGGCTGCTGAAAGCGAGTTTGCAGCAACCTATTTATTCCTGCTTAGAGCAGTCCTTGACTGCTCTGTTCAGCTGAAGCCAGGCAGATCTGCATGGTAAGGCTGAGGATTTGTTGGGGTTTTTTTGTGTATTTAGCAGTAACCACTCGTTAGAGTAACAACTTATGGTAGACTCACAAAGCCAACCATTCTGAGACCCTCTGAACAGAGCCAGTCATGAGCTATTTGCTTGGGTTTTTCTCCTTACTACAGTCTTTGTCCAGAGCCCTGACATTATCCCCCAGCCTCTTCTAGAAAGCAAGTATTCTCCTTTCTGAGTCCCTAACAGCAGACTTTTACTGTAAAGACCACTCTGTGCCAGGAGGGAGGAAGTAAATCCCAAAAGAATCAATCCCAATGTCTTGTCCTCTCCTCATACAGACTCATCAGACTTTCCAGATCTTATCTACATTCTGATGGCTTTTACTGGCCCTCATGACCCTGACACAGGAGCAGCTGATAAGACAAGGATCTCCTATTAGGCAACACCACATGCTCCCTCTCGCAGCAAAAAGCTGCTTCTACTAAAGTCCAATATTGAGATCGGGTGCCCTGACGGGCAGGTGGTTCCTTAGCCTCAGAAAATACTCTCCAGATACAGTACCTTAAATAAGCTACCTCCCTAAACTGCAGATCTCTGAGCTTTTGTGAGCATCAGAGAAGGGCCACATGCTGAATGCTCTCCCCCGTGCACAGCCAGGCTACCAGAGCTTGCCAGAAGCACTCGAGCTGCTCTGCCTGCTCTGAATGATGGTGTTGCAGGCACCACAGACATACCTGACCGAGTTCTGCGCCCGTCGTGTCTTCAGTAAATACCGCTACGGGACAAAGTCCTGCTATAATTTCACGTAGCTGGCAGCCAGTGGTAACTGCGTGGCTCTGAACACCAGAAAGTGACAGGAAAATACCGTTTTCACCTGTTATTTTTCTTGAGGACTTTAAAGGAGCCTCATCTTGTCAAGGGCATGCCCTCGTGGCAGGAAAAGGGTTGACAAATCCCCGGGGAAGGCAGTGTCCTGAAACAAGCCTGGGGGCTGGATGAGTTATCTTAGAATCACAGAATGGTTTCCTTTGGGAGGAACCTTAAAGGTCATCTAGTTCCAGTCCCTCTACCATGGGCAGGGACACCTCCCACTAGATCACATTGCTCAAAGCCCTGTCCCTGAATGCTTCCAGGGAAGAGGCATCCACAGCTTCTCTGGGCAACCTGTTCCAGTGTTTCACCACCCCCACAGTAAAGAATTCCTTCCTAATATCTAATCTAAACCTACCCTTTTTAGTTTAAAACCATAACCCCTCATCCTATCACTCTCTGATGAAGAGCTCCTCCCCATCTTTCCCGTAGGCCCCCTTTATGCACTGGGAGGCCACTCTAAGGTCTCCCTGGAGCCTTATCTTTTCTGGATTAAACAACCCCCACGACAACCTGTATTGCCAGGTGGTGTACCAGGGTCGAATGATCCTCCCTAGAGTCTGTACAGACCCACCTTCACTTGAATATGCAGCTTATTTTACGTATCTCATGGAGAAACATGGTCAGCAACACGGAAGACCTCAGTCTTGCATCAGTTCTGCTGTTTCCGGGAGGATAATCTTGAAGAGCAACTGGAAGGGCAGAGAAAGTAAACACACTCTTCCTCGAAGAATGTGGTAACTCAAGATGACCAGGGCAAGGCCATTCAAAGATTATTCCATTTTACATCATTACCAAAATACTACCAGTAACAAAAGTCTCTCCCCTGACAAAGGATCGCCAGAATTCCAGCGATACACACCGATGAAGCGTCTATCCACCCAGCGTGGAATCTGACCTCCCATTGTGCTTAGCTGACACTAGGTAAGGGAATGTGAGTCTGCGTCCCATACAGCAGTCTTGCTGCCCTGGCAGGAGCGTGATCTGGCAGCGAGCGCGTGTATCTTTCTCACCGGAAAGGCAAAGTCACTAGATAACAAGTATGGACTTACTCTCGATTCAAACTGTTGCTGAGAAAATAGGATATAAAATGACCCCTTTTTGAAGGGTTAGGGGCAGAGATGAGATTTCTACCTGACAATCAAGGTTGAATTCCACAGAGCAGGTAGAAAGACAAAGAAAGCTTTTAGGAGTTCTTCGGTCTAGGATTTTCACGTACTTAAATCAGAGTTCATATGTGCAGAAATTCAACCTCTCTGTGAGTTTGTTCAAAGAGCCATCCCTGGGGAGAAGAAGGATACCTTTCCTCATGTTTAATGGGTCTGAAAAGCAATTGAAACCACAGGGCTGTTCATTTCCAAGATACCTGGACAGCGAGCGTACTGGTCGCAACAGGAATCACTGCACTGTAGTTCTCTCCCATAGCCGAGCTCTCTAGGTAAAAACAGAAGTGGCTTCCTTATTTTAATCATATCTCACATTTTATAGTGTGACAGCATGATGGAAAACCCAAGATGCAGCTTCCTTTACTGATAATTTCAGGTACCTCACACATTATCTACACAGAAAGGCCAGAATCGGTCTTATACTTCAAAGATGGTACGATACAATCAAGGATTACCAGCCTACAAGGGAGATAGCATGGGGACAGCTTTGGCGTTTTTTTTAGTACAGGACAGAATGGTCTCAGCTACCTTGAGAAAAATACACGGAGTTTCCAGTGCCAAGAAAGTAGGAACCTCATCTATAGCTCTTACGAAGGTGCATTTTGTTTGAAAAAGGAGAGAAGAAAATCTCTGGAGGAAGAAAGGAAATAAAAGCTGTCTCTGGCATGGAAGATTGAAACTGAACGGGCCGGTCAGGTAGAATTGTATTTAAGGACCCAGCCACCTGAGGTCCTAACCATTAGTATCAAGGAAACAGGGCAAGGTAAGAGCCTGAAGAGTCCTATTTGATAGTGTGGGTTAAAAAGAGATCTCTGCTTTCTTGTTAAATCTTCTGCGGTGTGCAAGAAGCAAGAATATTGCCAAAGAAAAAGGAAGGCTGACTCCCACGGCAGCATCTCAGGAACACTTGGCAGAAGACTCTGTCTGTGATGCTGGGATGGTTCTTCTGGCAATTGCACGGTCTGCCTTAGAAGGCAGACGTGTCAGTCCCTCACCACCCAGGAGAAGAGCTCCTAGTTCTTTTGGCGAGCATATGCCACCACATCCACAGGAGCTCTGCGAAGGTCCCCCTTCCTCTGGAGCACCTGAAGCCACACAGGTACCAGCTTAAACAGTCAGGAGATCCAACTTTCTTCCTGCAAATACACACCACATTCTCGCGCCGACAACGAGAGGAAAATAAGGAAGCCTCTTCTATGCTATCCTCCTACACAGAAGCCTTGTACTCCTCAACATTACACTGACCTACACAGAGGTGTGAAAAGGCCAAGCTTAGTGTAGGTCTAGGAAGCATGCTGCTATTAAATGCAAACAAAACAGCTCCCTCATCTGACCTGCCTGCGGCGTATTCACACCTCGAGTGACACTCACCTGAAGAAATGCCATCCGATGAGGCCCCAGCACGACGTACGTACCGCAGTGCTGCGACCGAACGTTGACTCTGGGTGAATGAGATTTTTGCCAGTGTATGTCAGAGCTGAATTTAGCCCTGTTGGAGACGGGATAATTAAGCAAAGAAGAGTCCACCTCCAACTAATTGCTTTCCCTCCTACAGTATCTCTGCATTGAAGTGAATGAATTACATCTAACGCAAGCTTTGATAATGTGAAGTTTGGAATTCAGAAACTGGAACACCCTTCCTTATTTTTTGAAAAGAGATGTAAACAAAAGAAAAAAGCGTCGTCATTTGCACCAATTAATAAGACATCACCTCTGATAATCAACGCAAACTTCGCTACTTTTCTCTTCGTGCTGGCAACGTCACGACCAGAATTAGTCAGTAGGTTTCTTTGAAGGCTGTTTCTACTTTATTTTAGTGTCCTTTCAAGTATATCAACGTATTATCTCTAAAGCCTCCTGCAGTCCAATGCTCTTCGTGGTAACTACAGTACTAATGTTATCCACCTATTCTTTACAGGGGACTCTTCTCCTACAGATGAAAACGATTCCAGAACATGATTTGGTTTACATGTAAAATATATCAGTTAGCTTGGAGTAAATCCAGAAAGCCAACTGCTTTCTGAAACACTTGTAAGACACACTAGGAAAAGGCACTATTATCCTGCAAGTGCGTGAGAGAATTTGGGATAGTTAATCCAGAATATTTTACATACCGAAATTTTTACACAGCTACAAAGTAATTTAGCTAATGAGAACAACCTCTACGTTGCTGTTGTCTGTTGATTTACTTACTACAAATGAGATTTCCTTTTTGGTTTTTTTTATTAAAATCTTATTTTTCTTTCTCTTATTATGATGCTTTTTGGATGGAACAACCACTTTTCTCTCTCACAGCTCGCTGGGGTGAGAGGCTGTGGGATACAAAAGCAGCGTCACTAATCTCAGATGAAAATATTTACGAAAGGTCTAACAGTTTCTCCCTCTGTTAGCCTCCAGAGGACATCTTTTTCGGAGCGCTAAAGAGGAACAAAGCACATTTTGTTGAGGCAAGTTCCTTTAACAGTGTCAGGCTCATATCAGAGAGCAGAACTGTTTAAAGGCAAGAAGACAAACAGGTTAGGAACGGAATAAAATACGCTTAGCAGCAATTAAGCTGTGAAACTTGGTTTGACGCTTCTGCTAGAAGACAGAATTGCAGTTCTTGACCAGCTTCAGAGGAATCCCAAGGCAAAAGAGCTTTTTGGCTTTACTGTTTGTTCTGATTTGGGGTTTGATTTTTCTTTTTTTTTTCTAGCTTGAACTGGTTTTGGAACTATACATTTCAATCTACAGCAACAGATAGCTTGGTGGCAGGCACCCACCAGCACCTCTGTCTATCTGTCCTTAGGAGAGAACACTGTGTGCCAGCACATTCATACTTAAAATGATTGAAACTGTACGTTAAAAAAGAAAGTAATTTACTTTTTTTTTTTTGCACAAATAATAAATTCAGATATGGAACTCTGTAGCTGTATTTTCCAATCTGTTTCAACACCACTGAGAAATAGGTTTGAATTATTTCTAATACAGCGTAGCCACCAAGTCTATTTACCACTACACGCAGAAGAATTTACAACCAGCTATTTTTGAATTAATAGATGGCAAAATAAACAGAATGCTGGCTACAGGTAGAATTTGGCAAACAGGACAACCCGTGCACACTTTCACACATTCGAGGGCAGTAAAAATCAGTTGTTATGGCCTTTTATGTGGCAAATGTGGCTTTGTTTTGATTTTGTCTTTTGTTGAACCTTTTTTGTACTATATAAATGTCTACAGGGCTTCAGAAACAACTGCAATCGAAGCATTAAAAAAATCCTGCAGTTACTATATAGGGAAATAATACAGAAAGAAATACTAGGTCCCATGTGTACGGTCCTACTGTTCAGAGGATTGTCTTCTCCGGCTGGCGTTTTGCCCGAATATATTTTTTCCAGGTCATCAAATTCCCAATTACAGTCATATAACAAAGAAACACACTAGACCCCTTTAAGGGACTGTGGAAGACAAATAAAGCAAAACAGGTAAAGCAAGGCTGTAGTTTCATGAATGTTTAAATCTGAGGACGAGCACAGCTGAAAGGAACCATCTTCTCCCCCCCAGGTCTCAGCCAAGTCATTCCTGCACTCAGATCAATCCCTGTCTCCTGTTTGCAAATGATCCCTGGTACCGGTTCGCTGGTCCTGTAGGCTAAAAATGTACTTGAAACTAAGGGAGTGAGAAGGTTGAGTAAATAAAGAGCTTGGTATAAAGACTACTCAACTCTTTTTTTTGGCACTGGGGGCTACTGAGCCTTGGGTCGCTCTGCTCCTGGTTAAGCGAGGAATGATTGCTGCTTTGGTAGGAAATGTTACTCAGGAAAATGCAACAACAAAACACGGAGCAGCTGCTTCTCTTTCACAATCAGTTTTTGCTCCAAATGCCGGAATTGTTTTTATCCCTCCCCCAATAAAAAAAAAAAGGATCAGTACATGACAACAAAAGTCTTTCTGTGGTCCATCTGCGCGATTGTGAAACACGCGCAAGGACTTCGTGCCTCATATGGTTTGGTGCCTTCTCCTGCAGGTGCTCGGTTTGTACGATCCTACAGATTGGAGAGGGGGAATTAAGCACCGAGACAGCTCACGGAACTAAGATCAGCAGATTCACACACTCAAACACCATACTGATAAAAGCCAGGCAAAGCAAAGAGCTACTGCAAGAACTCTCACCATACCCTTTATAGACTGCTCTGCTGAGAGATCATCTTCAACATTATTTAGCAAATATATAGCAACATTATTTAGCAAATATAGGTCAGGAACGTGGAATAGAAGCCTGCCTATGGCAGCACAGCATTTTGAGATGTGAAAAATACCGGTTCATATACAGAACCCGAAAAGTCTACTAACAAAGAAACTAAGAGGATTATTTACATTTTCATATATGATAATTAGAAGGATGCTTTTACACGGAATGCAAGGCTCGAGTAGAATCTTTGAGAACACTTCTTTCTTGTGCAGGGCCTCTTCTGGACCACAGAGCAGGTAATAAATAGAAAACCTCATCTGAGACATGATCTTGCTCCTTTACGAATCATGACGTACAATTCCAAAGAGGCCTGAGTAATGCAGATGAAATACAGTGGAAAAGGTTCCCCACCAAAAAAAATAGTAATAAATAAATTTAAAAAAAATAAAATTAATTATACTGGAACATGAGTAAAATTAGAAGCACAGAGTTGTTCATTTGCTGCCTGGCAACTTAATGTGGTTACATCTTCAAATCTTACACGAAAAAGAAAGAACAGAAAGGAATAGGAACAAAAGGAACGGGGTAATATTTTGATGGCCCACATGCTCATTCCGCCCTTTTTCTTGACACAGATCTGATGTGTATATGCACAGGACCACATCCCGACCACACTGATCTGGTTTGCTCTTTGGTGACTCTACAAGAGGTCACCTGGCTTACTGTGCCCGCAGTGCGGGCACCTCTCTGCGCGTGAGCCGTGCGGCACCGATTTACGCCGCGAGACAAATGAAGCTGTCCCCGGCAATTTTACTACAGAATGCCTGCTTTCATCTCCTTGGCCAACAAACAACAGATTCCTTCACCGAGACATTATTCAAAGGTTTACCAAGTTTCTTGCATATTTACTACAAGAGCTTATAGTCTTTCAAAGAACAAAAACAACACCCCACCCCCAAAATCAAATCAAATCAACTGTACACACCAGAAATAAGCTTCCTTTAAGAAATCTACTTAAAGCTCTTGGCAGCTACAGGAAGATTGTTTTGATGAGTGCACAGATTTAAGTGCTACGAAATTAGAACTATCTCGCTTACATTCACTGCATCTTGATGCTGTTAAGTCCCAAGACAATAACTATGTAGCAAAACAGTATTAACTGATATTAAAAATAAATAATAAAGATCATGCTTTGCTTGCAGCTATTCAGTTGATGTGGAAAACCAGGTTATAGCTGATGAGATGGAAAGAATGATCACCATAGCAACAATTTACCACTTAACAATGAAGGGGGAAGGGTGCATCATCTTCTCCTACTCGCAGATGTAAACAGTATTCGTTTGTAATTCTCAAGTTCAGCTATGCATATTGTTCTTTTGGCAAGATAAGCCATGAAAAAATTGTGTTAGTTAGTACTACAGCATCCCATGCAGCACCATTTGTTAGTCCTATTGGCAATGAGGAGAAATTCAGCACCGGTAAAAGAAAATAATGATGATTTTAATCAAAACTCCTCCTTAGCAGCATAAGCTGTCATGGAAAAGCTTGTCTCACTGAGGGATAAAACATCCCAGGGAGGTGGTAATGAATCAAAAATGGAAAATGCTTGTTTTCAGCAACGTAGTCAATGTATTAAAAGAAGATCGAAACGGTATTATCAACTTAAAGTAAATCTTTTGGTTAAAAGAAATGAAGATCGCACAGGTACCAACACAATGTTATCTATTACTGCTCTGGCTACTTTAAAAATATGGCTTAAGTGTGCTTTCCTAATCACCTTTGGAATTACTTGCCGTGTGTCACAGAAAGGTCATGTATCATCAAAACACGCTTTAACTGGATTTCCCCCCTCCCCCTGTCCTCATCATGCTGACAGGAACACCTCAACATCTGGAACTTGCATCACCTTCAAGTTTACTTCAGTCATCTCCCGTATGGCCCACGCTGTTCCAAGTCCACTCAGATGAAAAGAGCACAGCAAGGAGATGACAGTTCAGCGGGCAGTGAAGCAAGCGGAGTGACACTGGAGTGTCCATTAGCTGGTGTGGGTACTCAGCCTGGGGGGGAAGGCACTCAGCTCACCCACCCGCTCATTATTTCACTCATCATTTCATTTTTACCCCATCTCTGCGGGAAGCTTAAACTTGTCTAAAAGAAATGCTCAGAGACATATTCCTAATACATTCTCTCACCTGGATTTACGTGAGCGACTCTGCGACAGTGAGCTTCAGGACGTATAAAACTTTCAAGAATTTAAGCTCTAAATTCATGCATTTAAATACAGATCACAGAGTGGGGTATGGTCAGTATTCAGAAGCCGCTGCTGAAGGCAGAATGTGCAGTGCTGCACATCCTTTGTGTATCTGTTGGGAGTTAGGACACTGAACAGGGAAGTGTGAAACCTGAACTGGGGGTGCCTGCTCCGAGTCGGAATCTGCGCTAACCACTTCAGGCACCAAACTGAAGAGCTCTTTTGTGGAGATCAGATCAGGCCTTTTTGGCTGAAGGTGGGCCACTCTGCTGCCAGGATTACAAAAAGAATTGCTCCAAAAAGAAAGGAAGAAAGAGGGGAATCGGCCTTGAGTTTATATTCATGTACATAATTTGAGGGAAAATAGAAAAAAACCCAGACAAAAGAAAGTTAAAGAAAACCCCAACCAATGCTGCAACAGAAATAGGCAGCATCTACACAAAGTGACATTGCTGGGCACTAAAAACTATTTGAGATCACTGAAACCCTTTTATTTTTTTCTCCCCAGCAGATGTTTACTACACCACATGCTATAGCTAGGAGATGGGACTAAACTAAGACAGTGAGAGAAACTTTCCCGACACCTCGCTTAAAATACGGTCCTGCGCTAGAATGAATGGCTTTAGGTAAATTGCCAGCGTAAAGGAGATTTCAAAGCAAGTGTGCAGAACATTAGAGCTTTTGACAGAAGATTAGCCCTGAGAGTTATACCTAAAAATGATCCAAAACCAGCAAAACCAAAAAAAAAAGTCTTTTAACATTGATACACAGGGAGTACAACTCGAAGTTCATTTACAAGAGAACGCAAATCTGTGCGGAGATGGTTGATTACTCTGGAGACAACTCAGTGAGTCAGGAATGATGAACCCAAGTACGGCAAAAAGTCGCGATAATGGTAAAGGAGTTTTGGCCCAAACAATCCAAACGACCCAAGCCAGTGGTGCTATGACAGAAACATACAAGAGGATTTTCTTGTGTAAAGGGTTTAATCACTTTCAAAAGCCAAACAAAACACTCCAGAAAACACTAGGGGAAAGAGACAACATGAAGCACTCATGAGTGTCCATAGCGTGGCTGCATGAAAGTGCCCAGGGAGAAAAAGGATCAACGGTGCTCATGCCATCAGGGGAAAACTGCGTGCAAATAATTCATTATCTGTCACGGTGTCCAGGCAGCCAGAGCACTACAGAGATGGCTGCAGCACAACAGCTGAGATCTTCCAGAATAAACACAGCCACATTAGCTATGCTTGCAGCCCGCTGCTCGTCCCAGGTAGATCAGCAGAGGTGCAGGAGAGCACAGCCCTGCGCCTGGCTGAAGGACACCACGGGGCCTCATCTGCCTACGCAAACACAATTCCTTCCTGCCTGGCAACAACCGGCTGCCCATCACTCAGTACTCAAGAAGACTGAGAATGGAAAGGTGGAGAAAAATGCTTTTCCTGCTCTCCTACTGCTGCTAAATGACCGTCTCTGACCTAGAGCAATGGTGTCTAAATGCCCCACTGTGGCTGGGCAGGGACCTCGTCACCGAGGCAGCCAGCCAGCAGCAGTGGCCCCTCACTCCCCTCCTGCACTGTATGCGCAGAGGCAGTCAGCGTGTGACACCGTCTGATGCTTCCCGTCTGCATTATTTCCATCCAGTAAATCCCTACCCACTCTCAGCTGCGTTTGAACCCTTGAGAGTCAGGAGTGGGCTGCTGTCAGCAAGACAATCCACTCAGCCTCCACCCAAGCCCTCTTGCTCAAGGACACCGAGGAGCCAGCTGCACATGGGCTGAATGGTCACCCCCACTCCCGAGTATATTCTTAACAACTTCTAGCTTTTGCATCGCCAAGACTTCGGCACATGATCTTACAGCGACAAAGGTAAAATCTTGAAAGTGAAATACAACCCCGAAAGAGAAATTCCTGTGGCAGATCCTCTTTCCCTCACCTCTTCTCACCCTGCATTTTCATGAAAGGACAAGATGCAAAATAGGAGAAAGATGTAGAGGAACAGGTGCACGCCGCCGTACCGGTCTTACCAGGGTCTACAAATAAGCTCACAGAAATACTGACGGAAACACGGAACGACGACGCAACAGATTCTCCAAAATTAATCCGTTTGGGACAGCGTAAGCATCTCCCCAGCTCCCCTGGTTATTCAAAACCCTCTACAATAGGGAGAACTTGCAAAATAGCTGGCTCCTGCTCACCGGGGCTGGAAGGGACTACAATGGACAGGTGAGGAAGTACGGCTCCGTAAAGGAAACGTCACCCTCAGAAATGTTACTTGATAGAAAAAGCACTGGATTAAACTCGGAGGAGAAGAAATAATGCAAAACTCCCCCTGTTTGTGCGAAAGGCCAGGACAGAGCAGCAAACCCCCTGCAGTCATCAGTCGCACACCTAGCCTAGCTGAGCAGCAACCACCACGGCCGCAAGCAGAATGACTAGGTGGTGCTGCAGCTCTGTCTCCAGTGCTAAACAATTGCTCAGAGACACAGGGGAAGAATTAGAGCCAAGGAGCAGATGATGAATCTAATGTTCCGATCCAGCAGGAACAGCAGTATCTTTAATTGTGGCTTGCTTTTTTTTTTTTTGCTGGGGATGGAAGCGAAGAAGTAACGTACTCTGTTCGTGCGCGGTGAGACAACTACCGCGGCGTTTGAGAGAGGGGCAGGAAGCAACTAAGCTTCCTAGTTACCCAGGATGTGTCAAGTGCAGTTGCTGACATTGCACTGCCTTTGAAAGGGCTGTTAATAAATATTTGCTTAGTATATTGTAACTTGAGCATAGAAGAGAGAAAGTATCCCTCCGTATTAGCACCCTACAGACAACCCTCGCAAACTTTTCAGAGCACAAGAGAGAAGAATAATTGCTTTGTCTGAGGAGGAACAGGTTCCTCACAGAGAATACCCCTCCTGTGTACATTTAAAAGAACTAGCCAAGATTCTTAACAATCTGCCCTTACAGAAAATGCCAGCAGGTTGACCTCAGAACATAAACTCCTCCAACAAAGCCCATTATTTTTATAAGTTTGAGCTTTTTATTGCAAAAAGCAATGAGATTTCTTCTGGTAATTTTACCATTAGCAGAGACAGACAAAATATTTCAAATTAAGCCAGTTTATATGAGCAAATGAGGACAAGCCAGCATACACCTGGAGTAATTTCATCTTCAGAAAAGTCCAGAATTACACAGACAGATCTTGCCCTCTTTACCACACAGGCTATATACTCAGGACCTGACCCTCTCCTTTACGGTAAGATGTAGTTTGCATATATGCAGCAGGATATTCCGCTGCCAGGTCTCGGATCTGTTACGTGAAGTAGCACCTACAAGAAATACTTTAGTGCCCCAAATCAGATTTTGTGTTTACAACCTAAAAATTGCACCCACCAGAAGCTAAGAAGTTTAATTAGGGGCAGTAATGTCCCTGAAAAATGTATTGAAAGAGGGTTCTTTTTTTTTTCCCCCCATCAAATTTCTTTTATTTGCTGTATGCAAAAAGACAAAGGAATGTGAACAACAGCTTTGAAAGTATAAACCCAATTTTCGATAGGTTTTGGTGTGAAAGCTTTCAACTTGTTCATTTTAAGATGACGAAGTCACGTCTGCACATCACAGACTTTGCTTCTGGAGTTGAGGGATGAGAAGTAAACGTTGGAACCTGATGAAACAACTTCTGAATGGATGAACTGCTACACATGTGGGACTTCACTTTGTTAAAATATTATATGATGGACAAGATCAATCACAGCTAATAAACAACGAC
>JAAGNO010019899.1:60859-77359 GCA_033439905.1 Ceryle rudis
TACTCTGGCAATAACTTTCAAATTCTAATCTTCCCAGCAGAGGGGTTGAAAGTCGTTTCGTTTTTGTTTTGTCTAGGGTTTTTTGGTCGGTTGGTTGTTTTCAAGATTAAATCATTCTTGGATGTTTTCAAATAAATTCGTCTTTTTAGTCAAAACATTTGTATTTGCTTCTGCAGAGTTTAGTAAATATGATAAGTGTGGGTGGGGTCGGTAGATCATCTCTGTTGACTAAACTTCCTTCTCTTCCTATTATATATGCACAGATAACCAGGTACTACAAGGCATGTTTTGCAGAGCTCTCAACTGCTCCAAACCTTTCCTCTTTTTTTTTTTTTTTTCTTCATTACAGAGACAATAAATTTTTGTGGTGTGAAAACATGATAAAAATACGTATAGAGTACAACAGCTTTAAAAGAACCGGTAAAAGTGAAATCGTAAATCTGCATAATTTATATGATGGCAACAATTCGAGTATTTTCAAAGTGTGTTTTCAGAATTTAAAAAGAAAAAATTTGTTAATAGAATTCCCCAAAAATAAAGCATCCCTCGGTGACTAAGGAATTTCAGTGGCTTTACCACGCTTGCCTGAATAGTCACCGCTCTTAAGTTCAGGGCCTTGCAGTTTAATGACTTGATACTGGCAAGAAAAGGAGGGATTCCCAAATCATGGAAGGAATGGGAAGTATTTAACATATGGTATTTTTCAGAACCCCCCCTTAAAAAAAGGGCCATACACGCACAAATATTTACATTCAATCCCAGTATCAACAAATATTTCCAGGTCACCGGTTTGACTCTTTTGGGACATTCTGTAGCAGGCCAGGTGCCAAGGATTATTTACTGGCCTGCTAACTTCATTCATAACAATATTCAGTCATTCTAGACTCTGTGGTGGAAGAAGCAGCAGAAGGGACAGTACCCTTCTTCCCTGAACTCTGAAAGCTGATGACTCCATATGTATTTTTTCATTAAAAACTAATACAAATACGCTCGGCTTGCTAAGGATTTCAAGCTCACTCGTGTGACTTCTGGCATAAATTAGCTGAAAAGAAAAGGTGCGGGGCTACGTTTGGAGCACAATCAGCAAGGGAGCAGACAATAAACATACATGCCTGGGCAGCGTAGAGGGATGGTGATAGCAGAGAAGAGATGGGCTACTGTATCAGCTGTTAGCGGACTATATTGCTGTCAAGCCCTGATAAGCTCTACTCATGCATCGCCTTATTTAGTCAGACTTCTCTGCTGACACACCAGTGCACGGTAACGAGTCCACCCCACGTTTCCAACAGAGGCTTCAGCTCCTTGTTTTGCTAAAAGCATAACAAAAATTAAATGGCTCAGTGTATGTAATTTTCAAGTAATTCAACCTAAAGGTAAAGCTTTTTATGCACGTTTTACCCGTGTATACACCTGCACGCTACTATGCCAGTCAGTGTAATTCTTTCCCAAGTACCTTTAGCTGCACTTATTTTATGATACGACATGACACGAGAAGAGAGCGTTCTCCCTAATGCTAAAAACCAACATCTGCTACCTTCAGAACCGCTTCATTGATCTCACCCTCTCGTAACCAGTAGATTGGTGCTGTTTCTTTGAAGATGTTTAAAAATAGGCTGCTGTACCGATGCGTCATTTCAGGAAATCATTGTTGCTTTCATTAATGATACTACATTCACTTGCATATTGCAAATATATTTACAGCTACACTGCTACTATCAGCATAAATTAACAGAGATCATACTGCCGAAGCGTGCATCTCTGAAGTTTTGTCATCGTGTTTCCCTTGCGCGCTAAGCTGTAAAATCAACTAATCCCTGATGCGTCCCCGAAGTCATTAATGTGAATTAACAAGATTCTGCTGCATATTATTTCACGGCTCCTGCCAAAAGGTCAGCTCTTGATTACAGGAGATAGACTGAATGTCACATATTTAGCTTGCTATGAATATATATGATAACATAGAGATATATTCCTAGAATACATATGACACTATGTCCTATTAAAACTCACTCTCTATTGCACCATGCCATTAATCACGCTACCTAAAGCACTTTTTTTTTTTTTAGCAGAGGTTATACGGCCTTGACTGCTGCAGATGTACACCAGAACTCTTCAGATTTTATCCTCAGAGCAGACCAGCTAGATTAGGCAGTGCTTCCCTTTGTACCTGTCTACACACAAGCCTGACCGAAGAATATATACAACATACAATGCCTAGTGTCCAGCCCGTGTGGCCCGAAAGCACACACAGCTCACTAGACCAGTTCACCAAAGCCAGGCTGGCTCCTGGCTGGCTGAATACCTGGGGAAGAGCAGCACGCAGGCAGATCACGGACTGAATTATTCTGCAAGCAATAGCAGCCCACTCCCAATCATCGTCTTTCCCAGAGCTGCTGCCTCTATCACAAGGCTGCCTGGCTGCCGCTACCAGAATTTCACGGCACGTTCCATGCCTGCTCCTAAAGATCCTTTGGGAAAAAGCACAGCAGGGAGCCAGCTGTCTGCAAGGCTCCAGCATCCTCTTTCCCTCTGCCATACTTGCATGTGCAATAACCCGCCAGTGGCAATGCAAAAAGAAGTAAGAAGCAGCGACCTCCACCATCAGCTCTTTCCCTTGCAAAGCCATGTAATCTAAGATTTTTTTTTTTTTTGACGTATGCTACCTTCCTAGAATAAATCCTGTCACCCTTCCTCATCCTGAGCTATACCATACTCGAATCTCAGAAAGGCACAGCGCTCGGCCTGAGCAAGGTTCGTTACAGAACCTTCATTGTTTGCAAAGGGAAAGGAGTAACTCTCCCAAAGTTCTATTAGTTCCTTTGCAATTCATAAAATAAGCCTAAACTCTTTGTTTTTCTGAAAATTATGAAGGGTAGACACTTAAGACAGCATACTGAGAACCTAAAGCTTTCCTTCAGTGCTAACTGGACTGTTTCTGTACATGATTATTTATCCCTTATGGTCCGGCTGGCAACTTCTAGTGTCTTGGCTTTGGACTTGCAACTACCTGTGACTGCCACAAAACGTGCAACGGTTCCATCAGCGGTATCCTGCTATCACTGGACCCAGGGGGAGTTTTGCTGTTGGTGTTGGCACGGCCACCATTTAGCATTTCACCAACGGGTTACGTGAAGAATAAATTAAAAACACGCCAGGTTCAGCTCACATTTTTATCCTCCAAAAGTACAGGGTAAAAGGACTATGAGCCATTTATTTAACTGTACTCTGATTAAAATTTTAGAAAGTGGTATTTTGCCTGCTCCTAAAGACAGGAATCACAGGAACTATTTTAATAGTAAAATGAATTTTCTAAAAGCTCTTGACCAATTTCCCCCCCCCCCTTTCCCTCAGAATTAGTCAAGTAACAGCAATGATGAGTTGCTGATCAGAGCCTGCCAGTTCAGCTCATTCCTTCAGAATGAAAGGCACAAGAAAAAGAGGCAAACCCACCACCTTACACGACTACCAGAGTGTCAAAAAGAGGCAAAACCACCACCTTACACGACTACCACAGTCTCATTATTATTTTTTGCATAACTGACCTCTAGGATCAATAAAGTACACTTTAAGTTGTCCTTCAGGGTTAACGTGACAAGTAGACTAGGTTCCATCACTGCAGTCATTTAAAACCAGGTCCTGGAGCCTGCGCAATCTAAAAGCTAAGATGGGACAAATATTCCAGACAGAATAGAGTGAGAGCAAGGGCAATTGTAGGTTGTTGAATCAGAAACGTGTAGTAGCAACTTCAGCTCTCTGCTTGTACTCAACAAGACCCATGCCTGAAGAGATGGGCTCTGAGAAGGGTGTGAAAAAGGCAAAGGCTTCTCCCACTCGCTGGTGGAGAACACGGCAGGTGAAAGCAGGACAAAGCTTGGCACAGAAAGTTTGAACCCTTTGTGGACACGCACCTCCAGAAGCGGTACGTGAGCAATACCGGCTTTAAGATGATGCTGTGTACTATGGTAACTTCATCTTTTGGCACCGAGTAAAGTGGGAAAGGCCTAGTATTGTGCCTATCTCTATAGGCATTGCTTCTGAGCAACACTGAACGAGTTAATGGGATATATCAGAGTATTTCAGTAAAAGGTGCTAAATTACCTTTCAGGATGTTTTCATGCCCTGAGTCAGCTGAGTATAGGTAGAGTCTCGTCCCTTAGATGCAAAGGGATTGCTCTGATGGCATCATTTCCTTTTTTCACGCATTCATTTTTTTTCATTCTCATTACAGCTACACAATAGAAACACAAACAGCAGGAAAGGATGTAACTGCAGGCTAAGGTGACACATGGTTGACATTAGGATACGAGTGAACTTGTCACATTCCAAAAGATCTTGCAGCTCTATCACGGGCAACCCGACCGCAGGCAGGAGTTCCGTTGCAATACAACGCGATCTTTTTGCAATAAAGAAATAAAAAAAGCCAGCAGTCTACAACGTTACCTCACCACAAGCATTTTTGATGAGCACCGCAGTCAATTACCTACGTTTTTAAACTGAGCCTCTTTTTTCTTCATTCACCAGTGCAAAGAGAATTTGAGTTACAACAACAACTTGCTACTGGTCTTATTTATATAGTCAAGTACTGAATGGCATATTCAGATATAGATCACTTCAGATCTTTAAGATAAGCTTTGAGAAAAATCTTGAATTGATAAAGATTTGATGAATCTTAGTGATGATTAACAATTTGCCTCTTGTTCTGTCCTAACAGGGGTCTCTGGAATAGATTAACTCTATGTAAAGCTGTATTTGAAACTCTGACAGAAGATCTAATGCAAAACAAAACCTTTTTTTCACTTGGTATGCTGTAAAATGCAGATTTCTATAAGGCACCACAGCATGCGACCAGCGGCCAAGAGAAATTGGATGGTTATATAATTTGGTGGTTAAGCAAAGATATTTTTAGTGCTTTGCTAATCCACCTAATGCATTTCTTTCCAAAAGAAGAAAATGCATTACACTGATAGCAATAACAGGGTCAAAACATGGGAATATTGGCAAGGAATTCCCACGTTCTAGAAAAATAAAAAAGGATCTGCAATTATTCTTAAGGGTTTCCATTCCTATGCAAGGCTTACGAGTGATTGGGAGTGGGTGACACCTAACTAAACAGAAGAGCTAAAACAAAGAAGGAAAACGTTGATGAAATCGCATCAAAGAACAACCTCCTAATGCAAAACAAGCTGATGAGACCTCAAGGTAAGCAAGCAAATAGAAAAGTAAGTGTGTAATCAATTTCTGAGTGGCATATCAAGTTTGTGCTGCAGGGGACTCCTGAAGCAACTTCCATTTTTGGGGGGGGAAAAAAACCCCAACAAACTGTACTTTTTAAATGAGAGGATGTGAACAGGAGTGAAGCACACCAAAAATACTTTTTCTAAACAGGAAATATTCTTGAAAAAAAATAACTTGAGCTAAAAGACTTACTGTAAAAATACAGTGGACCTAACTGTTAAAAGGTCTTATTTAATTTACTTGAAAGTTTCATTTATGAATAGAGGGAAATATCAAAGTTGCATACGAACTGCTTGTTTCCTCGGTGGACTTGCAGCTAAGCAAGTTCAATTTCCATCTCCCTTGCATATTTTACTTGCACACTGAGGCAATTCGGTGTCAAAGAACAAAGGGAAAGATCAGAACATCTCAAAGATGCGAGTTATTTTTCCTAAGGAAAAGATAATAAACGCTTTCAGACTCAGACAGATGACATCAAATGGTTTTCAGTTTAACAGTGAGTGTATAAAAGCAGATAAGCCAAGAGGAGAGAGTCACCATCATTCTGCCAAGGGAACTCCTATGCAAAATCAGAACTACTTTCTTGAATGGATTAAGCAGCGCTAGGTTACGCATCCACTCAAATACACATTTTTATGTATCAGCAAATTCAAGGCAAGATCATTCTCTTTTTCTGAGAAAAGTGTATTTTCAAGTATCAGATCAGACACACTAAAAGTAGAAGAGAGTTCCTTAGATTGTCAAGGACCGTAAACACACAAGCAAGATTTCTGAAGATAGTTTAAACTGACTTCCAGGCCACTTCTATAGCTTGTTCATCATCCTAAGTACAAGGAGCAGATGAATTCAAATCCAATATCCATTACATCTGAGGAGTCAACTGCTGAAAGCCATGTAGAGCATATTCTGAACAACTAAAATTTGAAGAAAATGTCAAATTTAGCCAAAAAAAAAAAAAAATCCTTGATGAACTTATTCAGAACCATCATTTTGAGTAATGTCAAGCAGGTTCACCACTGTATATCCACAGAGCTCAGGGCTGACAACCCACGAGGGGCAGTACTAGCGAAAAGCAATGTTGCAGAAGAGAAGTCTAAGGGAAAGCTGCAGAGAAGGGCTGCACAAATCTCACTGCTCACCCTTAGACCGCAAACCAAGTTCAACGTAAGAGGGATGAGCAAGGCAGAACAACCCAACTTCGTCAAGTAAGTAGCTTCGAGGTGATGTCGGGAATGAGCTCTTGGGAGACTACATCTACACAGCAGAACTGGAAAACATCTAAAGAGGATGACAAGAATAATCAATAGGGTTGTTTCAGATGTTAAACGTTTACAGGGGCTTGAGGGGAGACAAGCCCATAAGGAGACGTTTACTCCTGGACCCTGGTCACAAAGAGCCTGCCCCTCTGTCTCCCAAGGCAAACAGAGCACTGTAGAAGAATAAAGAAGCAGAAAATATAATAAAGTACAAATAAAACGGTAATAAAAGAGGAAATTCACAGGGAGGTAGGCAAAAGAAAGTAAGTGTATGAAAGTATGTACCAATGTCTATTAGATGTATAAAATAAATAAATAATATTAACTAATAGCCAGAAAAATGAACAGAAGTCGTAATATGTATCACTGATCAATTAGTTTTCAAACAAACAGCATTACTCACCGAGCTACATCATTTTTACAGAAACTTAATTACTATTTGGGAACTAGAGAATGAGAGCAACACAGAGGGCATTAACTAAACCATTTAACTGACAATATTTCTGCTGTAGGTGTTCGCCGAAGAGCATCCTACTCAGTAGAAGAGTGATCAACAATGCTGCTGTTAGAAGACAGCACAATTTCTTGCTTCAAGAAAGAAGCTGGGAAGGTTTTGTATGAATCGGTCGAGTCTTTGAGCAAAACATCAAGTAAATTACTGGAGCTTTGGCTATTAGCCATGTGTAGGCAGTTACACTAAACACAGTAGAAATACAAAACATCTTTTTGTTTCGGAGAATATTGTTATAGCCATCGGTAACGTTAACTCTCACGGCTTTATGGTATGGTTCATATGTGATTAACCAGTACAAATGATCCAGATTCGGGTTTTTAAATGGAGATTTATCTCCGTCACAAAAACTCTCTGGAAAGTCAGTGGAGACAGATGCTGTTTGAGGCTTAGGTTTTGAACAATCGTTGTAGTTCAGACCAAAACTGAGATGCTGCGTAAGAACTATGGCAGGAGGATGAATAATAGCTCATCTTCTTTGGTTACAAACCCCCAGAATAAAAGTCTTTCGCTAGTGTATCTCAGTATCATCAGAAAAATGCATTAGTGTTTTCACATACATCTGGCTGGGCTGCCACTGTAAAGATTCTTTCAGCCCCTAAATTAAGTATTCTGGAAACTGGTCAAAAAGTCCTGAACAAAGAAACTTTTTCTTAAATCTACAAAGCTTTTTGAAATATTTTCTTAGATGGTTATTTTAAAAGCAGTGGTTTACTGTTGCTTCATCTGTGTTCTGAAAGCAGAGAATAATATCAATTTCCTATTAGCAATCTCCAAACAAGTCAGAAAAGCAACCCTGTGGTAAAAATGCTCTGTCTAATACAAAGTGAGATTGGCTATCCTCTAGAATTGCCTTTTTAGATAAAATACATAGCCCTATTCAGACGTACGGCTGTAGGTAGGTGTATTTGGATATAGGTAATTGGATCCAAAAAAGTTGCATACTCGAGGCTTTCTTAAGTTTCCAGCTGAGGGACAGTACAGGAGTAATTCTCCATATTTTCAGCCATGTAATCTTATTCCATTAAATATTAAGAAGAGAAATCAAACCTGCGCAGCAATTTTACACAATTTGCGTATTTCAAGCAGATGCATTATTCATTCCCCAGCAAATAACAAAGGAACAGTCTGAGACTGTATTCTTTTTAGCAACTAGTTGTTGGGGAAATCAGGGGGAAAATATACCCCACTAAAGTTAGCGGTGTAACTCCCACAGGATTCAAGGAACATATGGTTTCCTCTCAAGAATGCAGAATTAACATCAAAATTACTATCCAACGTAACTCGAGCTTTATTGTAAGTTTTACCATAGTATTTTATTTGTTAGTTTCAAACTGACTATGTAGTGAAGTGATTAAAACTGGTTTTGTTTTGAACCTAAGGCAGCTCTTTGTACGAAAGCCTTACATGAATATCTTTGGTATTTGATGGATTCTGTTCCTAAGCACAATGTTCATATTTCAGCTACAATAAGTAGAGCATCTCAAACATGTGAGGCACTGATCTTGCAAGCGTCCAGTTTAGCTTGTGGAGTACAAAGCGAGACTGGTAGAATCCCCTACACCCATCAGGGAAAGCTGCGTGTGGCACACGAGCTGGAACATCTGGCAGCTACTGTCTAGTGTGGACACAAACCGTACTCCCAGGTGCCTAGAAAGAACTCCAGCTCTCCCTAGCAAGCACAGTGTGCTGAGGTCAAGCCTGGCCACGCAAGGCAATGAACGTAGCAAAGGCACTTGGCTACTAAGCCCTTCCGTACTCCTTCCTGACAGTTCCACACACTTCACAGAAACCCAGCAGATGCAGCGTACTGGAATCTGCTCCCCATTAAGGCTATCAAAACCATAAGCACCGGTTTCTTACGTGATGGCTGCGCTGTGAACACCAGCGCTCCGGGGCAGACCACAGAGCTCTGCGGTTCAGAAGCCGGTGACCTGAAGCCAACACGAAGCACCCGGGCCAAGGGCCAAGCCCTGGGGTAAAGCACAGCTCTCTACATAACCCTGAGGACTGAACGTGACAGAAGCCAGCTACTGGCTCCGGGAGGCTGCTGTGACAGCGAGGAAAAGCACGGACCTGAGAAAGGCCAGGCTGTGGCAGCGGGCTCACTCCCAAACAAAACCAGAATCATTACACTGGGTCTCAGCTACCGAGTCGAGATGGTCTTGTAGCCGGTTGGACTTGATCTTGAAGGTCATTTCCAACCTTAATGATTCTGGGATTCTAAGTCAGTCGTCCTGCTCCTTCCCCCACCGTCTCAAGGGTCCTTCTGTGGCTGTGCAGCACAAAGCAGGCTGCCCGTGACACAGGATCACAAACAGAGCTTCAGTAGTTTCTATTAAAAATAAAAAAGGCTGAAACTAAGCCATAGCATCTTGGACGCCAACACGTTAAAAATAAAATTGAGCTGTCTAAAAAAGACACTCTGAGAAAGAAATGGCTGCAGAAAAGACACCAGTTAATCCCCCCCCCTTCAGCAGCCTGCTTAAAAGGTCTTCCTGATGAGAGGCTTGCTAGTCTCTGTGATCTCGGCACAGACAGCTAATTAACGATGAGGAATTGCTCTATGCTATTAGTTGCAAGATATTAATTTTACTGTTATCTTGATCTCGGGTCCTTTCACAGCCTTTTGCCTGTTTCTTTCTAGTTTTGAGGGCACCGGGACCGTCCCCAAGGTCTCTCGGCAGGGTAATTTGTGCAGTGCCTGACACAAAGACACTGTTATCCTTCACCAAACCTCAAGCGCTCATGTAACGAAGACCTATGACAATATAGCTTGTAAGGCGGTCCAAAGTTCTCACAGCACTTTAGGACAGTACACCTGACTTAAAACTCACTTGCAACTCTGGTGTAATTAGAAGTATTTAGCTTCTACGGGAAAGAGAATAAAAAAGACGACACAATTCTTTCACCTGCTTGTTTTAGGACCTGGCAGATCAATGGAGCCTAAGGGAAATATCAACAAGGAAACACTTTTTTCCTTTTGATTTCTTTCTCCCTTTTCCTCCACACTCTATAGATCTTACTATTGTCTTAAATATAGTTAATAAAACTATGATACACAATCAAGCCTGTTAAGCTGAGCTAATAAATGATAGTTTATTTATTTATAATAATTTATAATCTGGCTTGGATACATATCTTCGTAGCAGAGGCTGGCAACTTTCCCTGATACGGCAGCTTTGTAGGCATCACGTGATTTTGTGATCTGCTCTCTTCTGAGAAATGCTGCTATTATACCTAAAACACCTCAGTACAAATGCCTCAAAACCCCACGGGCTGAGTCAGGAAAGCCAATGTAAATTCTGTTTCAGAGAAGCAACATTCAACCCAACTTTCAGATTTTTCTTTGTACACCAAACTGCCATTTCGGATAAAGAAAGACTACGCAAATTATTAAGGAGGACTTTTAGACATGAAAAGACCTCAGGAACATAAAGCAAAACAGTGGTTGGTCTTGTTGATGACTGTGTGGACATCTGTCACAGGTCAAGCTACCAGCCAAACCTGTCACGACCAGCAGGGAGCTATGAAGAGTATGGTCTGGTCTCATTTGACCGAGCAAACATTTTGGGAATAAACAACACAGGAAGAACAGCATACAAGTCAAAGCTGCATTGAAAAGGAGGGTATCTGGCTGAGAGTCAAGTTTTCTAGTTCTTTGGAATGGAAACCCAGACATTTGATATTTGGGGGGGGTGTGTGAAAAGGTCTATGTAGAGAACTCTTCCACTAATGGAATGGAAATCTACAGTAAGCACGCATTGCTGGCGACATAAGCCAGGTCTGAAAGACAGAGGGGTTTACAGGCCACTGTGCGGCAGGGCTGGTATCACATGGGAAGAGCCACCTTTGTATTATAACACACCAGAGGTACGAGGGCAGGCGCTCCTCCTGGACTTCTCTGTGTAGTAGTGATTGTTAGGGAACAGACAAGAACACTATCCTCACACTCACCTCAGACACTGCCGGAGTACTACTGTCTGAGGGATGAATACATCAGCAATATATCAGTCTGGTAAAAAAAACGGTCACAAACTGACACTAGTCCTCAAGTTCAGTGGGACAGAAGCAAGTTCTTTCATGCTGAAACAATACCAATCCGGTCAGCCTAGAATTCAGCAACTGTTCCAAGCAGAAGTTTTTTCCTCAGTGCTCTTCTAAGAATCTCTTGCAGGTGACCTGGCTCTTAAGACAGTCAGCGCTACTGACTGACAGCAGGACAGTCCCTTCGCGCACGTAACACCATGGCCTTGCTCCTACCGGACGATGCTAAAGGCAGCTCAAAAAACTCGAGCGATGGGAAAGGTTGTCTCATCCTTACTAGGTGATTCCAACACGCAACCACAAGTGAAGTCACTGTAAGCTTTACGCCGGAGCGTCAGACCAGTACATTTAGTGCAAAAGTTACTAAAAGAGAGGAAACCTGGATGTGCAATCTTGCTACCCATACTGGTAGTCATGGGACTGTCTCAGGCTGAGCCTCAGCTGAAAAACCAAAGGAATTGCCCATGGTCATAGCTTCACTACAACTCATGCTTTCTGTTCTTGCCCTTTGAAAAACAGCTTTTCAAGAAATAAACATTGTTTTCATGGGCTGTTCCAAAAGAAGCAATTTGAACTCTTGTCCTTCATCTGAAATTGAAGGGAAGGAACGGCAAACAAAACACTTCCCCTTGTTAAAGGGGACGTGCAGGCACTCTGCCTTGTAACCTAATGGCCTCGGACTAGCATTTTTTAATAGAATCCTAGAATGGCAGGGGTTGGAAGGGGCCTCTGGAGATCATCGAGTCCAACCCCCCTGACAGAGCAGGGTCACCCAGCACCGGCCACGCAGCAACAGATCCAGGTGGGGCTGGAAAGTCTCCAGAGCAGGAGACTCCACAGCCTCCCTGGGCAGCCTGGTCCAGGCTCTGCCACTCTCACAGGGAAGAAGTTTTTCCTCACGTTGAGGTGGAACTTTCTGTGTTGCAGTTTGAGACCGCTGCCCCTCGTCCTATCCCAGAGCACCGCTGAAAAGAGTCCTTGACACCCACCCTTCAAGTCAGTTATTCCTGATGGGCTTTGCTAATATGCTGTCATCTAACGCCTTACAGGGAGAAGGAATGGAATACATGCCCCCCTCCAGTTACTCAGGTGACCAGTACTCGGGAAGGTTCTTTAACAGTATGCTAAACTCTTCATGTTTGCACTGTTCATTTTGAGACACTGAGGTGTTCAAAGCTTTCCCACTTTCCCGGTATTCTTCATGACTGCCAGAAAAAGGACAGTTGCCGAGCACACGCTAGTGACCACACTAAATCAGGGGTAGGTAAGTTCAGCTCTTAGTGTGATCTGACATCCTCCTTCTAAAACAGCATGAGATTTTCTTTCTTGCACATTTCTGGGCTCTCTTTCTGGTCCACGGTGTATTTTAAGAAAAGCTCACTGGAGGAAACAAACTCAACCTAACAACAGAGGAACGGCCACAGAAACTTAACGGAACACATTAAAAATTAAAGAGCTCTCCGACTTCATAGTAAAACCTATTAAAACTGTCTATATTTATTTAATTTCTAACAGCTTCATTTCAGACAACTTTGCTCGGTTATTGGTTAGGAGTTCAAAGTGAAAATGACATTTTTTCCACTCACCACTAATTCCTGTACACCTCTCCCATCTCAAACACTTGGCAAGGGGTGGGGAGAAGATGACCACCACTGTCTGAAGTGGTGATCCAGATAGATTCAGACTGCTCCAAAACAAAAGAGTCCTCAGAAGTCTTTCAGCAGATACTGCCCAGGTAATTGAGTCAACTGCCTCTCAGCACAAGAGCCTCAACCACTATTCTTTCACTGTTTATACCACAGTCTCCCAGATAAGCACGTTCATCTTCAGACGCTCGGTGTCAAACGTACAACTTCAGCGAGTCTCGGGTGCTACCCAAAAAATAACCAACACAATAAGCAGAAGTGGAGCATGGTTATGGAAAGATACTCAATCTTCACATCCCCCAAATCATTCTCTACATTTCCTCGGTAGTTTATATTCCAAAAGCAGTTGAAGGCATAACGTAGCAGCCCTTCAGTGAAAGCAGAAATGTACGAGAATGGAAATTCACGGTATATAACAGAACATACGGGAACATCTTTACTCAAACGAGTTGAAGGTTACTCAAGTAAGTTTCATATGTGCAATGCCACTAAAGACAAGGGAGTTACACATTCGAAACTCACTAAAGACAACATTTACACCTTTGCACTTGTGAGTCTTTCGACAACGTATCGCAACACAGTTTTGTTTCTGGAAACTCAGTGATAAACAAACTTATTTTGCCATCACATACCTTGAAGTCGCAATTTCCACTTTGGTTCTTGCCATGGCAGCCGCTCGCTGTGCACCCTCTATTGCTCTATCCACCTTTTCTCTAGTTTTTGTGTTTCGTATTGGTATAAGTTGCTTTCTTATTCCACGGACCAAAACGTTATTTTTGTATTTTCCCTCTTCTTTGGTGCCATCTGGAAACATGGTACATCCATATCCATGCCTCCTGTTGTTTAGCCATTCTCCTTCGTATTTCATACCATTTGAACGCTCGCTAATACCAAAACCACTGCGCTTGTCGTTCTTCCATTCGCCCATGTAGGCTTCTGTAGTGGTGGCATCAACGTGGTCTTCCACAGGGCAATAATCACAGTCACCGTCTCCAAAACTAATCGTAGAGTTGGCATCGCTAGAACTAATTCTGCTCATAGCAGCATCACTCCTGACAGAGCTCCGTTTGCTAGATATCGATGACCTAGATTCAGATTTTCTAAGTTTTATACTACCAAGAAGGGATCCTCTTCGGAATAAGCCTCCTTTTTTCTTAATGCCCATGGCTTCCGGATCACTGTGAAAATTGAGCACAAAACCTCCTCTTGTTCCAGCCGGACTGTCTGAAGTGACGTCATGCAGAACAGTGCCGTTGCTCTGCTCACTTCGAAGGGAAGCTAGAGATGTTCGGAGGGGTGACCGGATGACAGTTGCCATGCCGTAGGGTACACTCTGACGTACGCCATAGCCGTGTCGCATCCCTCCTGTCCACTGCCCCTGGTAGGTACCTTTTAAAATAATAAGGAGGAATTAAAACCGGGAAGCTGTAGAAGACCTAGCGCTCTACATCCAGTTTGCTACAGGCAATACTATGTTGTCAGCTCTGGTTTTGGTTGGAAGGAATGCGGGAAAATCGCAGCACAGGACACAGTAGGTAAACTACTTACTTTACTTATAAATGATTTTTCCTTCACTTTCCCAGCTTAAGTAATTTATTTGGGCAACTAAGACACGGGAGCTTTAATCATAAGCATTTTTTGAATGAATCTGTCCAGGGGAAGAAGAAAAAAAAAAAAAAAAAAAAAAAGAGAGAAGACTCCCTTGATATTTTTGTACGGTGATCAGATGGGAAGGTAGTCAGCAGAAGCAGAGCCACGCTGCATGAGGTCATCTGGGGAGGGAGACAGGGATGGAGGGAGCAGGATGCTCAAGGCTCTTGCCTCCAGCTGCTCACAGACAGAGCAAGTGAGAGCAGTAACCCTTAGAACTGTTATCCCTGGCTTAAGGTGACTACGGACCTCTCCTTGTCGGGCCATATTTGATAATCCACTAAATTGTCTTGTCTTCCGATGGGCCTTTGGACCCACTGTTACAAACCTCTACTGTAAAATTAAACATTTTCAAGTTTTTTGTATGTACTTCAAAACAGAAGTACAAACCCTCAGAACATCTTACTCTTCAGGAACCGTTGATACCAACCCTTTTTTGGTATCCCTGGAATCCTAAACAAGGCTCTGCATTATGTTGGGACAGAAAGCTCAGAAACATGAATCCTTTAGCAGGTTTTTTTTTATGCCTTTTGTTTGTTCTGCGTTATGTAAAAAAGACAAGGCAGTGGTAGACAAGATCACACACCATTCTAGCATAAACACATTTCACTGTTGCAATTGTAACTATTTTTTTTTGTCATTTCTCTTTTAAACAGCAACGTAGCATTTGATATGAGAAGTCATGGATAGCCATGCAAAGCTGCACCCCAGCACTAGCAGATTATTACTGCTTTTTTATTCTTGTATTCTCAAAAGGCATTTTCATTTTGATGAGATAGATGCTCCAGTGTCTGGCCTCTGAAAGCCTTTTGTACCAAATGTTCCAAAGGAAGGTGCCAGAACCCCCACAACTGGCAAATACAAGATCATTTGCTTTCTAAGATCATTTCACTCTAATTCCCATTAAATTGCTTTAAGCTCCTCAACATGAAGCCTCTTGCCCATCTAAGCTGCTTTCTTTTTTTTTTTTTTTTAAAAAAAAAAGCTATTTTGAGTCTGAATATTCTTGCAGAAGGATGAATAAGCCCTCTCTAAAATATCTTTCTGTGATTTTGATCTGCTTTAATTGGAGCACATTAAAAACTACGCTTCAGAGAACTAAACATCAAGTGTCAGATTCGATGATTGACTCTATTTTTGTGAAAATATTTGCAAAATACCTGCAGTTTTAGATGGAGCTTCGTTTGCTTTGAGATTCAATCGCCTATTTTGGTCGTGTACATGTCAATTAACTATTAATTACTGCCTTTCTGTGTTACTTCTTCTGCTGAGTTATATTTCAGCGTTAACATGCAATTAAATTTGCCGGGTCTGCTTGCTTTCTTATATAATACTAGATAGGTTCCACAACGTAACTATATTGTGTCCGTAGAAAATTCTACCAAGCTGAAGGTTTCTGTTTTAACAGATGGCTGCTGACACAAACAAACAACTTTCTTAGTTTCTTTCTCATTCCCTGTATCCTGGATACCTCCTGCTGCACTGGTTGTAAGGGTGCTGAATCTAGAAACATGATTATTTAAAAAAAAACAAAACAAAACACCAAAAACCCTCAGCATATGGAGAAGAACAGATAGAAACATGAGCACAAAGCACTGGTACGACATATTCTGTAAAGACTGCAAAAAAAATATATAGCCACGGTGTTAATTTTTCTTCTTCATTAAACAGACATCTCCCAGAAATATATTAACGTTTTACGAGCATAAATGTCTATGTTTTGTCAGTAATTATATCTGGGCTCCTGCTATTGCTGAGGTGATATGCTGGAGCTAAGAATCTGGCTATGTGTACTTACTGCTACATACAACAACCTGCCTCACATCCTGCACCAATTAATTCCATTTAAAAATAATATACCTAATTCTAATTTTGATTCTACCACAGTATCACAGTAGAGCTGCAACTCATGACTATGGCGTGTCAGACTCAAAGGAGAATCAACTTAATTCGGTTTGGAATCTTACAAAAGGACAGCCTTTTTTTCTTAATAATCTCTGTCAATTAAGACAAAGCCTGTTTTGTTTTAATTAATAAACATGGAAAGCTTAAAAATACTGAACTCATTTACAACCTGCATTTTTAACTACTCTGTAGAAAGAGCTGGAAAGGGTCCCTGCTGCTCGTCAGGGCATTAAAAACGAGGACAACTGAT
>JAAGNO010019900.1:0-11279 GCA_033439905.1 Ceryle rudis
CTATGTGTTCCTGCGTTGTCAGGGGGGATTGGACTCGATGATCTCCAGAAGTCCCTTCCAACCCCTACTGTTCTATGATTCTATGATTCTTAATTCAGGTCGGGAAAAGAAGAATTTGCCACATCAGGATGCTTCTGGGTACTTGATTCTTTTCCTGTCTATAGGACAAGAGAGCTGGGAAACCAGTCCAGTGAGAAGACATGAAAATTCTCAGACCTGTTCTTCACAGGATGTAAAATCATCAGGTGTGTGCTCCTGGTTTAGGTGCCTCTTACGAGACAATTGTGACTTTGAACAAGGTCATGGCCCTTCCTCTTCATTTAAGGCTTTAATGCTGATATTTACCCTTTAAAACAATAGGTCCAGATATTATCTTTCATCCCTCTGCCTTTCTCCATCCTCAATGGATCAAGTCAGAAGAGAATCTTCTAGGTAGCACCATTCTTGTGCAGTTCCTGTTACGATTGTTTTCACTTTCTCAGCAGAAACTGCCTCACCTCCAAATCATCTCAAAGTTCTCTACCAACTGTAATTGCTTACTATTCCTTTCATTCCTTCTCTGGTTGTATTTCTGTTTCCAAACAAGGCTTTGACTTCTTTCCAAGGACTGTGATTTCCAAGGATTATAAATGAGGACATTTATTTTACACCACAGACAAGCTTCTGTTTTGAGTAGTAATGATGACAGAGATAGGCAGTGGCTGTTAAAGTCATTCTAGTTTCTTTCTGAAGAGCAGAAGATTTTTGTTCATCTCCAGTTTTGATGCTCTGGAAAAATGCTGCTTTTCAGAATTAAGCTTGTGATACCAGCAAAGAATCATAGGGTCAAATGAGTGATTTTCAATAACTGGAGAAAATATATTTCACTACTTCACATCAAAATAAAGGACTTCAAAAATATTGAAGACAGCTCTTTCTGTAGTACACTGATTGGTATTACCCTTGGTCTATCACCACTGGCTCTCCCCAAACACTCAAGAAGGGTTTGCTCCATTACCTTCCCAAAGACTGAGGGAAGGCTGAATGACCTGCAAGTTCCATAGATCCTCCCTCTGGACATTCCAGAAGATAGATATGATGTTTGCCTTTTCCCAGTTATAAGGAACATCTCCCAGTTGCCTTTCCAACATGTTTGAGAAGAGCTTCACAACTACAACAGTCTGACCCATCAACACGTTTGGATGTATCTTCTGTGGCTCAAAGGACTCTCTAGCTCTATACTCCTAAACAGTGTGTGATGCTTCACTTGACAGACTCTGTTGTCAGACTAAGGACCTGAGTGGGGCTGTGCTGACCAAGGGGCAGTCAGGGAAAGTGGCACATGCCTAACAGCTTGACTGGGAAGTGACTGTGATGCCTGTTGTTCTCTCAAATGACACAGACTATTTCTAACCACAAGAAAACCTTGTCTGCACCTCACCTTTGCGTGCCAACTCAAACATGACCCAATTTTTCTGGAAACCACCTGTGGCGTTTTGAGTTAGAACAGAACTAATTCTGTTCGGTGATTTTACTCTTCATCTCAGTCTCTTCTAAGGAGCTGCACTTTCTGAAGTTCATGGCAGACTTTCGCAGATTTTCAAGTCTGCTTCTGAAAGTGATAACACTCAAAGTTTAGTTACTACCAAGGACTGTGGTGCAGAAAGCCTCTTGCTTCTACTTACTCCTGTGCAGACCAAGGTCACTGCTCCATCTTGTGCACCACATTGGGGTGCAGTAAGTAAGAGGTGGCACCTGCAGAGAGGAGCAGCCAGGACAGGTGACCTTAAACTGACCAACGAGGGATTCCATCCCATGTATGGCATGGAGGGATCACAAGAGTCACTCTTCTTCAATGGCTGGCACTCAAAGAGGACTCTGTCCATTCTTCCTTCAATCCCAATCCATGTGTTCCTGAATCCAGTTCCAGAATTCAACTCCTGAATCAGGTTCCCAGCTGCTGCTGAGTCCAGTCTAGGACTTTCCCAGTGCCTGCTCCACAGCATAAGTGGTGATGGTGATGTGATTGCCAACAGGGGGTTGAGTTTGATACTGGCTTTGTATATATTTTATTATTATTATTAAATCTCTTTTAGTTTTCTTTGCCAGTGCATAAATCTCTCTCCCTTATTCCCTTTCTCTTCCCCCTTGGGAAGGGAAAGGGGTTAATAGATAGCATGTCATTTGTCCAGTGGCCAGACCAGCCCTAACTCTTGACACAACCAAATACCACCAGACTTCCAGAAGCTGAGTCCCTCTCGATCTGTCCAGATGGGAGATGTGGCAGCTCAGCAGGGTGAAGAGAGGGCTGTGGGAGTGACCAGGTCAGACCGTTGCAATCTGGGTGAATAACAGAGCTCCCATCACACCTAATCCTGGCACACAGTTGTGCATATACTGATGGCAGCTTGAACCAGAGCAAAGTTATGGGATGTTTTAAAATCATCCTGCATCTAGGTCAAAGGCATGAAATAAGCTTGGGTGAGTCTGCTTGATTAATAAAAAAAATTACTTTAGAAATACGTTTCCCACTATCTACATATCTCTTTATCTATTTTGGCTTATTACAAAACCTGGAAACAATTTGCTTCCAGAACAGCAGACATTTTGCCAGCTGCTGGCTAGTACTGATGTGTTTTTTGGACAGCAGACAGGCGTACTGGTGGAACTGAAATGCTGTTTGGGATGAAGGCTGCCTCTGCTTGAAAAAATCAGAGTTTTAATGCAGACTGTCTTTCCTTAGGGTGGAGTCTGGTGTCACTTTGCTTTTTTTTTTTTTTTTGTGCAATGACTCAAATGGACCTGTTTCTGTCCTGGTGGAACTCAGCAGGTAGATTTATCCTGCCTGCATTTTCAAATGCAGGGGGTGTCAAGTCTTGCCAAACGGGAGGATGTGTGTACATATGCATGTGTCTGGAGGGGAGTTTTACATACTGATTTGGTGAAAGACACCCCTTGCTTCAAGTCACTATAGCACCAGGAACAAAAAAGAAAAAAAAAAGTCTGTGCAGAATTTAGGTAAAATCCTCTTCTCCACTGCACTGGAGGCTTGGCCATGTGACAGGTAGGCAGTGAGTGTGTTTTCTGCTCTAGAACCCCATGCTCGAAGAGCTCTCATGCACAGAGCTGTTGTATCTGAGTCACCTCAAGGAAAACTATCTTTGCTTTGACACTAGAGCCCATGAATGGGCTTGGGGAGTCATCAAAGGCTGCTTGGTGAATTGCTTTTGAGGATGGGGTCTTCAGTGTCTGCAGCTGCTTGAAAGGTTGTTACAAAGGCAGTGAATTCAGTTGTCTTGGTAGTGGTGGATAGTGCAAAAAGGTGCAGTACACACAAATTATGGCCAAGGAGATTCAGAATGGACATTAGGAACATCATTTGTTCAGAAGTGTTGAGCCTAACTGCAAGAGGTCAGCCAGTGAGGCTGTGAGATTTTTCTCTGGAGGTTTTCAAGACCTACTTAGGCAAAGCCAGGGTGACCTGATCCAGAGTTAGCAAGATCTAGCAACATCCACCTGATCCAGCAATAGCCCTGTTCCAGGTGGGAGTCCCTTCCTGCCAAGACTTCTCAGTTGTTTGTTTTTTTTTTTTTTAGATGCTCAGAGTTATCCAGGGAATCCACAGCAAAGCAAATAGTTGAACCCCAGTCACTTTGCTCATGACTGACACCTTAAGGGCGAGCTGGCCTTCCAGGAGGTTGAATGGATCCTTCAGACTCCCACTACAGCTGCCTGTCCTGTGATCACTTTGGAATCACTTAATATTCTGTCCTTAACTATCTTCTGTCACTGAAAACTGCTATTCACTCTGCCTTTCATCTTCAGGCTCATTGGCCTTGCTAACGTCTTGTCCTCTTTGCCTGGTAAACAGCAAACCAGGGAGTATTCCCAGTGCAACACCTCACTGCGCAGCACATTTATTCTGAAATGTACTCTGAAATTTCTTCAAAGAGCCTTCTGGTACGATTCCTTCACCATCTGCAGAAAGAGTATTAAATCACACTGTTACAGACAAAATGTTATTGTGAGCAAAAGGAAACACATCTTACACAGGGAGGAGGGAATTCATTGTTAAGTAAAGTTTTAGTCCAAAATAATAGACCAGATTATTTAGGCTGGACATTAGGAAGAATTATTTCACCAAAAGGTTTGTCAAGCATTGCAACAGGCAGCCCAGGGAAGTGGCTGAATACCCTTCCCTAGGCAGTGTTTAAAAGTTGAATAGATATGGTGTCTAGGGACATGGTTTAACAGTTGACATGTAAAGTAGGGCTATTGGCTGGACTTGATGATCTTGAAGGTCTTTTCCAGCCTAGATGATTGTATGATTCTGTGATCTAATACAGAAAAACCTCCTAAATAAAATGGTTGAACTTCTTGTACAAAAGCTCCCTAATACCAATGCCTGTTTTCTGGGGCTATGTTCACACTTAATGTGACCCTCAGGATCCTCAGAGGAGCCTTGGAGGGTGTTACAACAAATTGCTACCATCCAGAATCCTCCACCAAGAGGCGTACAATGCTCATGGTATTTCTTGGATTTCTTCCTCCTTGGTCTTAGGTCTACTTGAGTCAATTTTTACACATTTTCATATCATGGTCTGCTCTCTTTTCATTGACTACCAGCTAAAGCCTTGGGAACTTCCCCATGTCCCCTTAACAAAAAGGGCTGTTTGTTGTGCAAACAAATGAAGGTTTGTTAGGGCTTTAACACAGAGTGGAGCTAACCCAGGGTAGATGATAATCACCACACTGTTATCACAGATAGAATTACCTTGGACTAGCTGAGTCCGGGACAAGTCCCAGCCAGTCCTGAGACCCAATACTGCCAAGTCAACACTTTCTGGACTGCAGCAGCTATGAGAAAATTTCTGCACTGAAGTGACAGCTTTTTGAGTGGAACATGCCAGGAGAATTCTAAGGTTGTCTCAGGACTACTGTGAAGTACTAAATACATTTAATCACCCAAATACAGACATTCCCGAAGTCCTTCCACTGTTATCAAGGAGAACTACCATGAAGTGACAGTGAAGGAGTGACAGGTCTGGTCTGGCAGAAAGATGGTGTCACATAAACATATCCAGTGACATTAATCCTGAGAAGATTTAGCAGGCTAAAATTCAGTTTTTCCTAGGACCAAACAGCAATTCCGGTTTGTTTCACAGCCTTTGGAGAACACTACAGCCAGATAGTGCTCAGCAACCCTTTTAGATATTTCTCTGAGGGCTGTCACAACTCTGGGAGCAGATCAGAGTGAAATCAATTTCCTCAAGGGTAAAAGGAGATGGAGCTGAAAGCAGTCAGGGACACCACAAAGGACCTCTGATGGTGTTCAGTGATGCCCATATGCCATGCAGATGAAGCTGTGGGTACACCCAGAGAGAGAGGATCCAAGTTGAGTATACTTCATGGTGCAGTGACCAGCAAGTCTTCATACCTGGGGTGGATTTACTCTGTAAACACTCTCCAATCCATGCCTCTTCTGCCACACCACCCTCTGTCAGCACAGGGGATTAGTCACACCAGCAGGCACTACCCAGGTCAACTCTAGAGTGGCAATTCTGGGCCTTTTGCGTCTTTGTAAAATATCATCTCCTAGTTTTCCTTTTGTAAATCAGGTTTCAATGCACAGAGCAGGACAAACAGCCCTTCTTTACTGGTGCTTCTCAGTGTCAGAGTGTCCCCATAATTCTAGCTCCTGAATGCAGCAAGGATGAGCAGAAGGTCCTTTCTGCTCCTTCCAAAACAGGTGTTTCTTTTATGTTTTCTGTCTTGCTTCTGGATGCAGCCCGACCTACTAATATCTGAGGAGCAAAAGTTTTGAAAGGTACAGGGAGAGGGAGAATCTGCACAAAGCCTTTTCCCGGTGTGTAACTCACACATTGTGTTCTGCTCACAAATTGTTTGTGGGCAGACTGTTATTTTCTTACATTTATGAAATCACTCAGTGTAGAGTTTCTGTGAATTATTTCCCAGCTGCAGTTGCTGAGCCATCTGTTAGAAGAGAACATCCCTTGTTCAAAACCCAAGTTGTCCTGGCTGGGTGCTGGTCACATGGTATGTTTTTATATTATGAGTAGATGGGCTAAAAGCCAATAGACTGCTTCCTTGCTGCACATGCAGTAGTGAATGATGGATCATTCCTGACAGATTTCTTTAAAAATATTTGGGGGAGTGTTCTTTTCAGGAATCCCTTCCTCCAGTCTCCTCCTGGAAAACCAGAGGGAACATGCTTGAAGTTATCATGGTCTTCGCATGGTCCAGCTTCTACCACAGAGGCGTTGTGCCCATGGCTTGCCCAAAACTAAGTGCAGCAGGCACAGTAATGAATTAACACATCACTGACAATGTGATGGACTGAGCCTCTTCATCACAGCAGGTAAACTGGGGCTTAAGAGACCCAGGCCCTGCACCCCACTGTGGATGTAGCTTCACAGCTCCCATGGGAGCTGTACAGGAGCTTCTGCTGTTTTTCATATGAAGGCCATGGTGTCAGGGAGATAACAGGGAATGCAACAGGGGCCTGTAAGTAAGCTGTGCCTCTACTTACAATTTATAAATGGCAATTACAGGCAAATGTATTTGTAGGACTTGAGAACACTGTTAGCTTGCTTTAGTGCAATGTCAAGTGCAGAAAAAGACTGAAAAAAAGAACAGAATAATGCCTTTGAAAAGAATTATGAAGATATTAAATACTTTCAAGCTCTTGTTCTTGAATGTCTAGGTCTCTCATAATCTTCACACCCATAAAATGTGTTTTGCCACAACTGAACAAGAGTGCAGGAGTTATTATCACAAACACACACAGGGCATGGCACCGAGTGCTGATCTGTGGGTGGTAATGAGATAAGAATTTCCTTGCATCACCAGAGAGCTTTCCCTAAAGCAACTCAAAACAACCACAGGAGGGAGGGCCACAGTCATTGGAAATTAATCCTGGTGGAAAACCATGTCCCCCCCTCAGCAGTGGGGCAGCTGCAGTGCCAAAATCTGATTGGCTCTGGTAACACTCTGTCAAGGGCAGATGTTCACTTTGTAATTTCTTTGAATTCTTTCTTTACCTGGCACTTCATTTAAGCTGTTTGCAATTTGAAGAGGCTGCTCCAGGTGACATAAATGCATGCTGCTCCCTGGAGCATCTCATCCTGTGGCCCATCTTGGTGAGCACAGTGACAGAGACATGGGTGAATGCTGGGGCTGCACCAGCTGCAAATCCCAGTGACTCTTGAGAGAAATAAGATGACTTTGATCCATGGTGCAGGCTCTGTGTTTTGGGAGTGTCCTCAGATAACTAAACTCCATGACTGAGGAAATGTCAGTCTTTTCACAGCCCTGTGTGTCACCAGATGTGACAGTAGGCAGTGAGTGGGGTCTAATTGGATATGACCTTAAAACCCATTTCCATTTCTTGGACTTCTGGAGTCTGTAAAGTCTGCTATCACCGGAGCCACTTGCTGCAGGCCACATGGGCTGTAGCTTAGTGACAAAGGGCTTAGAGAAAGGCCCCAGACATTAAATTTTCTTAATGTCTCCATCCACTATTTATTCTTACCTTGTGCCACATCACTGCTGTTCCAATCAGGTCTACAAAGTTGTTTCTGGGCCTGTCTTTGGCCTTTTGTTGGAGACATGATCTGTATTAATAAATCCTTCAAAGCCATGCTGGTCACTTAAAATTAGATCAACTCCTGCTTGGTTTCAGCACAACCCCCTGAAGCAGCTGTGCTGGCACTGATGAAGGGCAGTGATGGCAGGGACCGAGATGTCACTGCTGCCAGTGTCCCAGATGTCAAACCACAGACATTGTAAATAAGGAGTGTGAATAGAAGCCAAGTGTGCCTGTTTGTTAGCTGAGTTACCCAATTCCTGTTGGCATGACAGCCCAGGAAAAATGGTCATTTGCCCATGATGGGTGCGGGTAGACGTAATCAGCAGCTGGAGCCTGCCCTTCTAGACAGGATGATGATGTACGGTACTCTGCTGGTGCTGGTGTGGACCAGATTCCTCTGCCATTCTGCAAACCTAGCTATAGGTAATCTATCTATAGGCAACTAGTAAACAGGAAAGAAATGTGAAATTAATCAAGCAATTTAGTAATTAAAAAAATATATTAAAATCCCAACAGTTGGTGCAAGTAATTACTGTGAAAAGTTGGCATGCTTCAGCTAGGTGTATTTCTGGAGATATGCTGGCCTGTCTTCACACAGCCACCTCTAGGGTGTGCCTCTGTGTGTCTTGGAGGACTCTGCTCCAAAGAAGAGGAGTAACCTCCCCTGAATTCTCCCAGAGCTGCAATCTGCTACAGAACTTCTTCCATTACCTGTGAGAGCAGAAGTGAAGCCCTGAATGACATTTCTAATAGGTCCTGTTGTTAGTGTCTCATTTCTGGCTTCAAGAAAGGCAATCGGATGCTGAAGTTTCTTGGAGTGATGGATAAATGACAAGCAATTTCATGAGCTAGAACTGAATTGATGTGTAAGTAAGAAGCTAATTGGATTATATTCTTGTCAGAAGTCTCTTTTCCTGCACTGTCAGGATTGTTCAGAGATACAGGCTACTTTGCACGGAGGCAAGTCAGAGTTGCAGAGAAACCAGCTTCTCCCTTTTCCAATGATGAGAGATCTGACAGTGACTTCATCTCATACTTCCTCAGGTCTCTCTACCTCCCATCTTCAGTAAGGTACCTCCAGACAACCACCAGACAAAGAAAAGGTGTTGAGTTTCCAGGTCTTCAGAACAATATTTATGAAAATGTGCCCTCATCTCTACTAAACACCCTGATTCCCTCCCATATCTGAGGGACACTGTTTAAAACAGTGGATCAGAAAGACAGAGGAAGACTTTTCACAGCAGTATGTGGTGGGAGAAGGAAAAGCTGCAGATATAAATTGATATGAGATAGTCAGGATATAAAAAATTTTAGAGGCAGAAAATCCATGAACACATTGTGACTGAGTCTGCCATGCTCCTATGCTTAGAGCATGGTGACTTTTAGCAGTGCCACACCAGATTTACCTCAGTGTGACTAGATGAAGTCATCATCATCCTGGTTTTCAACTAACCCCATGATGTAGAAATGGAATATGCCTGGCATCAGAACAACTGCTTTGTCTGTAACTGATGTCATCCCCTTTTGACAGGCAATGGGAATTCAGTACTTGCCATTTGCTTAAAAATGCAAAATAAAACCTCCAACTACATCAAATGGACCCTTGGCATTTGGTCCCAGGTAGATCTGGGCAGGGGGGGCTCTTTGTCTTCATTTCTGCACTCTGGGTTGGAACTGCATCTGAACAGCAGTGTCAAAGGAATCTGTCCATCCACCCAAGATGGTCAATGACAAGTCTTCTGCTTGAAGACACCAAGAGCAGCAACCTAGAGGGTTCCAGATGTTCTTTGAGCCTGGCCTGCCAGAGACACACTGTTCAGCTCTGAGGCTCTGTTAGGGAAGGAAGAGAGGAAAAATTAAAGTGGTGTGCTGGACAGACAATAGTGCCCTCCTTGTTCCTCTGAAGCTTGACCTGATCTGTCCAAGCGCAGAGTGTATCACATAAAAGCAGCTGCCAGAGGGTGGCAGTAGAACCAGCACAGTGAGGCAGAAGTTTTGAGTCCACTGAAGTCCAGAAAGCTGCTCTGTGTGCTGATACTTACCGAGAGGCTGAACGGCCCTCCAAAGCTGAAAGCAAAACCCTGCAGGACTCTTAAGTTCAGGGTGCTGCTGTTTTGGCCTGGAGAGCATAAGGTCCCCTGTGCATCCCAGTGCCCAAGAAGCAGGACAACACTGCCTGGCAGGTCACACTGACAGCAGCCTGGCAGAGCTGTTTGACCCACAAGCAGCCTTAGACCTGCTTTGTGACACAAGTGACACAGCAGGACTTTGGTCATTCGTGGGGACATTATTGTCAATAGGATGCTGTTGAGCAGCAGTAACTTGGGGCCACCGCATGTCTTCTGTTGTGTGACAGATATGCAGAACATTTAGACTTAAGGTATAGAAAATCCAATTACCCACACTTCAAGGTAGCAGTGGAGGCTGCATCCAGCAAGAAGCAGACGAGGAGAAGCCCTCAGTGAAGGTATCAAAACACCTTGGATGCAGGTGGGGCAAATACTTTCTGTGCTCTGATGTCTGGCACAGTGGCAGGGGAACATAAGAAGAAAGGTAGCCAGGACACTGATGTTTTGCAAACTGCCTCGGTCAAACTGAAAATGCTTTGCTGCCATGGAGCTGAAAGGTCATAGACATGAGGAGATATTGGTGGAATGAGGGCATTTGTTTTCATCTGGTTGTGAAATCTGCTGCATCAGCTCTTTTTTAATTTTCCTGTATGTTTTGAGGGGCCTTCAGAGAAGGGATTGGGATGATGTTGGAAATGAGGAGGAGTACTCTATCAGGGTGAAGTCTTGTGTTGATTGAAGGATTCAATCTTGACTTTTTAGATGTTTGGTTTTGCCTGTAATAATCAATTTTAATTAAAATCTTTGGATTTTTCATCAGGTGGCTCTGCCATTTGGGTTTCAGGATGCTTTGTATTTTCTGATATTTAATCAGTTCTGTTCATAGGCATTTTTTTCCCATCTAAGATTACGTTCACAATGGCCTGTGCTGTTCAGAAAAATACAAGTTTATTGAACAAACAGGGATGTCAGGAGACCAGAGGAACACAGCAGCTGCAGGCTATCATTTTCAGAGCGTACATTACCCAGAGCAGTTCACTGAAAATGCAGTGTAGGGTGAAAACTCATCACTATCATTTAAGGAGAACAATGTGAAGCCATTGTTGCAGCCAAGATCAGCAGAAATGGGGACGCTAAAGTCCACTCGTATCTGTAGCTGTCCTCTGACTCACAGGTTTGTTTTCCAGTGCTGCTTCTGCTGTGGGATCTGATAGAGCACTGGCTGAAGATCTCAGTGCTTGCACCACATTTGTTCTGGAGACACATGCAGAAGGGAAGACTGAGAATGGAAATGAACGTTGTAGAAGATTCTTGTTGCCTCAGTTGATGGAGGAGCCAGGGAGAGCTGAATGTGCTGTGGCACTGTGATCTTATATCATGTCACAGAATCACAGAATGTCAGGTGCTGGAAGGGACCTCAAAAGATCATCCAGTCCAACCGCTCTGCCAGAGCAGGATCACCTATACCACAGGAAGGCGTCCAGGCAGGTTTTGAATATCTCCAGAGAGGGAGACTCCACAACCCCACTGGGCAGCCTGGGCCAGGCTCTGTCACCCTCACAGTGAAAAAGTTCCTCCTCATGTTTACATGGAACTTCCTATGCCTCAGCTTCCACCCATTG